>VXBT01008395.1:0-40113 GCA_013400235.1 Oriolus oriolus | reverse complement strand
GCCCGGATCCGGGTCTGGGTCTGAGTCTGGGTCGCCGGCGTCACCCCTTAGCCCGGCTGCGGCCCCCCTGGAAGCCTGTTCCTTCACCGCAACGACGGGCCCCTCATGAAGCGCCACAAGTTTGGGCGCTCCCCGTTTTAGAGATAAAAAAGGCGGGAAACAGTTCCACATAGGGACTTGGGCTAAGAAAACAAGGGTTTGGGTTTGTTGAGCTCTGTGTTTCAAGAAGCAAGGGTTAGGGAATTGCACAGATGGGCACTAGGAGTGTATGGAGGTTGGATAAAGCTCTCTCATGCCCTTAGAGGCACTGGGAAGCTCAGACAACAGGCAGGATCTGTTCCTGCCTGGCCTCCTCGTCCACCTTTCCATGGGCTCAGGGTGAGCAGAGTGAGCAGCCCACCTTCCCCTTGACAGGCTGATGCCCAGAGCTCAGGGTGCCCCACGTTTTCCCAGAAGCAGCCCCCAGGCAAAATGGCCAGCTCTCCCCGTGCTGTGAAACCAGGCCAGCTCACAGAGCTGGCAGAGCTCAGCACAGTCCCCATTTCAGACTCCCACTGCCTGACCGTATGAACCCAAGCATCAGAAAAGTCTTTGTTCTTAGGGGAAATTCATTGAACTCCAACAAAATCCACATGTGTGTATTTCTGGCATGAAGACCAGATACAATGAACCTTGCAGATTAAGAATAGCTTTAACTGGTTTAAAATTCCCTGTTGTTTAGCATAGGTATTCTGTGCTGACCTAGAGGTCGATCGTGCCCATAGGTTGTATTTTCTGGAGCATCACTAATGCAGGATAAATTATAAGAACTTGAGTAGCAAGCTAAGAGAAGACATTCCTCAAGTTTGTGAATTAGATCTAGGAGCTGAACGGTTACAGCAGCTCTGCCAAGTTCAGCTAAGGAAAGAGACGTCACTAAGTCACATCACACGGAGACAGAGCAGCCTTGGAGCAAGTTTGTCCTATATGTCCCTGTTTCAGTGTGCCCATCCCCATGGATGTCCTGCCCAAAGCTGGTACTGTCCATGGGTTTGGTTTATGCATGCCCTGGGGTAAGCAGCATTATTCTTGCAGGGACTCCAAGAAGTTCTCTTCCATTGTCCCAGATCATTGATCAAGCTTGTCAAGAGGCAGAAGTTTACAAGGATGCTGGAGTTGTAAGTTCTGATTTCCTTCTTCCCATGATGGCCATTACACAAAGCCACTTCTGCATAGCCAGAATTTTAAACCGAGTCTATAATTCATCAAAAACATCTTAAACTGCACTGTTTAGGGAGATGCTTAAATCCATGTCTTCTATTTCAGCATAGGAAGTAGGCCTTCTAGATTACAAAAAGCCTCTCTAAGATAAGTATCACCTCCACCCAAAACAATTGAAAAAGCTTAGATTCAAACTGTACAATTCAAGTTGTTTGAGTTGGATGAATCAAGTCAATTTAAGGAGTTAAACAAAAAAAAGTGACCTGAAACATGGGCTGTTGCTGGCATTCAAGGTCTCTGGCTGCAGAATGCTTCATCAATCCAGTCTGACAAGCAACTGTATTTTTAGCTCTGTACAAGACTCTAGTTTCCTGAGGTCATGGAGGAGTGCCATGTGCACAGCTTATACACTGCATGCATACCTGAGGACCCTGGAGGGTGCAGGATCAGCCCACAGCTGTGTTTGTAACAAAACAGCACAGATAATTCAGGATCTAAAAAAAAAAAAGGCTCAGGCCCTTTTCTGCCCTCGCTAAGCCTCTCTCCAGGCCCCTGGCAGCAAACATGCCTGCTTTGCACGTCCGGAAGAGCAGGCCCAAAAGGCCAGTCTCAGCCAGAGGCAAGAGGAGACTGCTGACAGAATTGCTGTTGGACCTAAAGTGGTGTAGTAATCTTCATAGGTCAGTAGATTTTAACAGGGTGGATGTCCTTTTGAAAGGTCAGATATGTTTTAAACATTTCATTACACCTTGTCTTGGGGTGTTGATGTGCTTTTTCTTTGACCTGCCCACAGCATTATGAACATTTTCTGGTGGTGTACTAATGTCCAAGGTTTGAAAATGTCTTCAGTGAACAAGCAGTCACTGTTCTGAGCTGCTGTTTGCAGAAAAACTTTATTAACAAGCCAGTTGAAACATTTTTAATCTATAAATTAGAATGATACTTTACAGACAGAACAAAATTGAATACAAGAGCTTAGTTTAAAGAATAGAAGACCAAAGTCAAAATGCAAGACAAGGCACACAAGGTAGGTTATGGGTAGAGCACTGGTAAGGCTAAATTAGGAAAGAATGCTGAGAATAGAATCATTGAAAGGATAAACAGCATTGGGGTAAAATGGTGTTAGCCTGGTGGGGCTTCAGTGCCTGTGAACCAGATGAACATGTGTGAGATGTCCACCCAGTTAGAACAGTCTCTAAATGCAAGTCGAACAGAATGAGGAAGTTTTCTTCCTTTTCATGCCTGTTGAAAGAGCAGGTATGCAGTGGCTCTGCATTCTGTACTGTGCCTTTATATGTAGTTGTTAGAGTATCACCGTGAGGTATAACGTGATTCCATCTTCATCAGAAGAGTGGCAAATACTAATCTCTGTCTTCCTGTGCCAGAGGAAGTGCTTGCACAAGTAATCTATAACTCATAAAGCCATTGCTCCACATTCCAGTGCCCATTTGCCCCTTTCCTGACATAATGATTACTCACTGAAACCTTCAGCATCAGGAGGAAGACACCAGATATTCCTGAAAGTGAGGGAAGGTACAGAAGCAGTTACTTTCACTGCTAGCATGCACAAAGCTGGAGCAGTTTTGAGACAAGCTTTAAAATCAGTACTAACACAAAGTTTTAAGTTGGCTTTTATGCTTTGTCTTTTCAACAGTTGTACTAAATTCTGCAGTTCCAAGTCTAACTGGTTTACCTTTTCTGCAAGTGCATTGCAGTTTCTGAACTTGAATATATCTTTAAACCTACCTGCCAGGTAGGCAGATGAGGTGAATGCAGTCATTTCTCTACACATTTGGACAAATTCAGGGCTTATAGTTATAATTAGTCCATTTTCCTGTAGAAGTCACAAGAACATCAATATGCTTCCACACCAGTCGTCATTCTAAAGGTCTGTACAGAACAGTGTTAGAGCAATATAACAAACAAATCCTTCATTAAGGCCATAAGTCTCAGAGATAATCAGGAGAGCCTCCATAAATATTAGTAGGGTTGCCTAACACTTTCTGCAATTCAATTCCTTTGTTTTTTGTGGTACTTTAAGAGAAATGCAAGTTTTCATGATAGATGCTTCAGGAGCTTCCCAGCTTTTACACAGAGATCACCACTCTGCCAAACTCTCCAGCTTCTGTAACGGGAATATATTTGGGCTTCTTGCTCAGTATTCCAAAGGAACTGTTAAGCTGTCCATTTTTCGTGTGGAAGAGCCAGAAAAAGGTTTTTTTCCCATGGATGTTTGTACTGACAGTGTTCCCAAAAGCTGCCTACAGTAGCCCTTGAGAAGATACGTAACCATTTGCTGCTATTTAGATGTTTACATATTGTCTCAAATTGCTTGAATAGGTGTTAACATTTAAAAATAAAGTATATGGTCTTGCTCACTCCATCTGTGTTGCACTTGGAAGTAAATCCTGGTATATTCAGAGTAAGGTGACTTGTCTGGCACATTCTCAGCTTCACATAATAAATATGAAAGATTTGTGATATTAGAGCACAGTAATGAAAACAAGTGAGTGCTCAGTTAGGAAGCCATCTGTGCTCAAAATGTATGTGCTTTGTACTTGTGTGTTGCTAAACAATGAAATTCCCTAGACAAGATTTTATAAGCAGCAGGCTATGAGGCATTATAATCCCTCCAATTTGTACCTGCTTTTCTTTAAGAAAGAGGCAAAATATATATATTCAGGTTAACTTCTATTCATTCCATTCAGCCTGGCTGACATTTATTTTGTAGCTAGAAAATAGAGCACAAGTTCCTACTTGACTGTTAGTTACTGTTCCTAACTGTAGCTACTGGAGCAGCTGACATTAAAAACAGTTGCTAGTGTATGTTTTACATCGATGTTTTTAAAAAATAAAAGAGTGTTAAGCCTATTGCTCTTATAACTACAGTGATAACTGGAATTCACAACACTTAGAATTTAATAACAGTGGAGACAGAATAAAGTAGTATTTCTGCATAGAAACAGGTAGGTAGCTTTCACTTGGATTACAGAGGTTAACATGTCAAATCTCAGCTGTATTACAGGAAAATAAAATAGCAGACAGACCTGCCCAGAGCTACCTCCTATGGCACACACAGGAAAACATGAGATAGCAGCTTACTTCTATTAAGGCAGTGATCTCCTGCTCTGGAGGTGAGTTTTTGAAGAAATTGCTAAGAGCTGTGCTTACAAACAGCAATTAAATGCTCTGCAAAGGCACCTGATTTCCTTTATAAAGGGCACATGAGTGGGGTGGGGGGAAGTGCTTTAATTGTTTTGGTACACACCTGAACCTATATAATAATAGGGTTGGTACAAGCCCTGCTTTTTTTTCTGGAGGAAGGAGTAGAGTTGAGGAGCTTGCAGAGGTTTGTACTGGGGTGCACACGTTTGTAGGTAAAGCCTTTCCCTGGGGCGAAACACTGGGGTTAAAGTTGCCCTGGGAAAAAGTTATGTTGGGTATATGCTGGGTTAAAACTTGTGCAATTGTTACATCAGTTGTGGTTTATAGTGTTATTACTGGTTTTGAGGCTTTTCTGCTGTGATGTGTGTGCAGCTGAAGTGTTTTAAGAGGTTATTTCTGTAAGTGGAATACAGCTAAGGAAATTATTTTTCTATATAGTTAGAGAGCTGTTTAAATGACCTATTTTTCAGTAGCTAACTGTGATACAAAGGGCACTTCACATGTGTAGCACTTCAGAAGTCATTCAAAGTGAAAAGGAAATATATTGTTTGCAAATTACTTATAATAAGGCTATGACATATAAGCAACACTTAAATTATCTTACTATTCAAGGGAAAAGGAGCACAGAAGGTACTTGCAAGAGTTTTGTCTCATACTATCTACATAAATTCTGATTTGGAGGATATAATGCAGAAGCTGCTTCCATAGACTTCTAAACTGTAAGCTTAGGTTCCAAGAACGTTAATTTAGCGTAACTGTTTTCTTTCCCCCATTTTAATTAGCTGTCTGATAGTACTGAAGTTTGTTTCAAATACATACCAATTCAGTAAACACAGAAATCTGTGGTGTTATATTTTTATAAAAAATATGAAAGAAAGCTTTGACTTAATGCATCTGTAATTCAGCTTTCTGTATTGCAGAACATATGTTGTTCTCTTTTTAATTAAACAAAGCATAATATGCAAAAGAACAGTTGGATGGTACCAAAAGAATAACACATTATTAAAGTTCTACCAAAAATATTCACTGTAACTGTGGATCTTGAGGCCATAGGAAGAGGCAGTTGCTGGAAAGTGAATATAGTAAATTTAGAGTAGGAGAGAGAACTGTTGCAATCCTCCCATATGCCTGCATTTTGAACTGGAATTCAGACACTTCTTATGCGTAGTACTGTGGCTAGGGGGTTTTATAATTTATTAAATGAATTAATTCATTAATGTATCTAATGGAATAATTTGCTTTATGCAAATCCTGAACTGTCAAAGTAGTAGCAAGTCGTGAAAAGCTCAGCTTCACTGTGGAATTTCTGTGGAATTCTGCCAGCCTGTTCTCTTGCTTTTTTTGGCTACTAGCATGGCTCTTTAGGAGCTAAGCATCTGAAGCCCCGTTCCCGGTTGCCTTTCTTCCTGTTGAGGTTGATTCTTGACTGCCTGGAAGCCTGGGAATTCAGTTTTGCAGATCCTGGTTCCTGGCCTTTATGGAAAGCTTGGAGCTTCCCTGATACCCAGATTTTGGTGAGGTCTGCCAGGTAGATCATTTCTGAGCTGAGGGCTTCCAGGCTTTTTGGCCTCAAGGAATTACCTTGTTTTGATGGTTCATTGCATTTTTTTAAAATTTGTTTTGTTACAGTATTATAGTTCTACATTAGTCCTTTCGCCACATGCAACTACTGACTAATTTTGCATTCTCTCTTAGACTGACCTAGTATATTTATGTGTGTAGAGAGCAAGAGGCTACAGGGTTTCTCTTTCTGTTGGTACCACAGAGGATTCAGTAGCTGTGCCTCAGATACGAGACCATTTGGTCAGGTCAGATTTGTTGGAACAGTCCTGATTTCATTCCAGAAAAAATGACTAAAAATTGGTGAAATTTTTTTCCCCTGCCCAATTCTGAAAATGCTGTGGGTTTTCTTAGGACGGGTTGTCATCTTTGTCCTATGGCTACCTCCCATCACAGGTACAGAAGTGTGGATGTTACATATTGAATTGGACACAGAAACAAAGTCACACACAGATGTTTTGGTTGGTTGTCATACATGATTTTCCTTTGCCTAATTCAGGTTTTCCTGGACTGGAATTACACAATTAAATATGTTGGTGAATGGAACCATATAGTGCAGAGGCCTGATGTAGAGTGTGATCAGGTCATCTTTTCCTTTAACAGGTTGTGTCCCTTTGCTTTTTAGGTAGTATGTGCTTTGTGTATTTAAATACTCAGCTGTAAGTAATTTGGGAAAGGCAGCTGTGCCCTGGTGCACTGAATGTTTGCAGGTTGTGTGTGTGGACTGACCATGTTGCTCCGCTGGATTATTTCCTTCTCGCTTTTCCCCAGGCTGTGTGTTGGGTGTTCCTTTATGATGCCTGTGCCTTAGCCTGTAATTCAGCCATTAAATGCTAACTGCATTTTATATACTGTCTTATCTTTTACTGCCAGAAGGGCTTCCACACTACAACAAAGATTAGAGAAGTGTTACATATAAAAGATTTTTAACAAAGAAACTTTTTTTTTGTTTCCCCTTCCTGATTCTCTATGTTATTAATAACCAAGCTGATATGTTTAATCTCTACTTGTATTTTTTCCCAAAAAATGTTCCTTCTATTCTTGTTCAGTTGCAATATCTATGAAAGGTAAAGCTCTCATTTTAAAGGCTTAAGATGTGTGATAAAACTCCAGAGAGAGCAGAATTTATTTGCTATATATACAATTAGTTTGTCTATTAAACTTTTCGCTTTTTTAGAATTAAGCTGGTGAGAAATATCTGGTTTCTTTTCATCTTCTCACTGCAAATACAAAATATCAGGCGTGGAATATGTTTCAAGGCTCTACTTTTAGTCTTGTTATTAATCCTTGACAAAGTTGTATATGATCTGCAGCTGTTGAAAACTTTTTGGTATATTGTATACAGTGATTGGAAAAATACGTGGTATCAGGTAATGTACAAATTGGATCAGCAGAGTATTTTATCATCACTCCATTGTTTGCTAAGGGTATGTCCACGTGGATGGAAATGTATAATAGACAATAAATAGCAATGTCTTCCTTCCAGTGATTCTGAATATGGAATGGGAGAAATATCAATAGTTAATATTAGGGCATTTGGCACAATAATAGTCAAACAAAAAAATCCTTTATTTATCCAAAATAACACTTATTTTCTGACATAAATTGAATTGAAAATTGCCCTGTTTATCTCAGAGTCCTCTGTTATCCGAACATACTCAATATCCTGTATTCCCCTTGGATAATTGAAGTTTGACTTTACACTATTTTTAATGAGGTATAAGATTTAACTCATTTGCCTATAGTTCACATTTTAGGATGGATCAAAGGAATCCAAATTGGTGAATGTATAATTAAAATCACATTTATTTCTCTTCATGATTTCCCTGCAAATACCATACTGTTGATGAAAGCACTTTTATAAGTGCTTGTGTGCATCAAATGCACCAACACGACTTCCTGTGGATAATCCTTCCTCTGAAGGAAAACCTTTACGCTTGTGTGTCTTAGTACACAATAGCACAATGGTAAACTAGCCGTGTTTTCAAGCTCCCTTTGGCACAGTGCAATGATATTTCTTTATAATTCTTTCCCCAGGATGGGTTGATGGTGGAGAACATGCACGACGTGCCGTACACGGTGTGCCCGGGCCCGGAGGTCGCCGCGGCCATGGCAGTGCTCGGTGCTGCCGTGAGACAGAGCTGTCCCCGTGTCCCTCTGGGTGTCCAGGTGCTGTGTGCTGCCAACCAGCAGGCAATGGCCATCGCTCTGGCTGCAGGTAATGGGAAGGGCTCCTCGCTCGCTCCTGCTGTTGCTGTGGCCTTCCTGCAGGCTGTGCCTTGTGCTGACATAGATACCATGAAAAGCAAGACATGAAAAGTTCACTGTGCCCTAAAATAGCAGCAATTAGGCTTTGAGAAAGGTGCTTGCTTGATTAGAATAGATGGTACTTGTGTACTGCTTCACTTGGAGGCTGCTAGAAGTCCCAAGGCTGCTGCCACAGCTTTCTAGGTGAAGCCTGTCTAAATATAATGATTAGTTTAAATCTGCTCATGCCTAAAAGCCACCTTTGGTGTAACTCTTATTAACTTCAGTTATATGTGAGGATCAATTTAACCCATGGTGGTTGAGCATCCTGTTTCAGCATCTAATTATATGTTGTTGCTGCTACTTGTTATCCATTAAAACTAAGTTTTTGTTGTCTTTTTTTAATGAATAAGTAGAATGAAGCTTCTTATATAATGACAAAAATTGAGTGTACAGATAGCCAAAGTACTTAAATTGCATTTGGGGGAATTAAATATAAATTAATCCATCTTTATTGCATGAATCCTGGACTTGCTAAGCTTCCTGCTCCTACTGTTTGCTGAAGTAATTTTAGTTTTTTGTATGTAACCCTCCACGATGTAAAGATGAAGGCTGGCTTAATATGGAAAGCCTGTACTTCCTAAATTCATAAATTGAGGGTTAATGCATGTTTTTGCCCAAATTGACTGTCGTTATGGTAAGGCTGCACATTTTTGCATGTACAGATTTTATAGAACCAGGCAGGAGATTCTGGTGTCAACTGGAAGCCATACTTTGGGTAAAATCATGCAGGCTAACTGATCTGCAGTGGCAGTTTTAATTATGCTGAATATGGTCTAAAAGCTTTAAATTCTTGTTAATAGATGTGTTTTCAACTGAGATTTGTTTTGTGAGCTTTAAAATCAGATGTTGCCATTTTCAAAGTATCTACCCACTTGATAAAAATTGAAAAAACCTAACTTTTATTGCTGCATCCAAACCTATATGAAAACCTCAAATACAAATGGTAACAGAATCCAGTTTTAGTTTTCAGAGCTTGCTGCATGTGGGGCACTTGAGGTACGTAGGTATTTGGAAAAATAGCACATACCCTATTTTTAAAAGCAATCCTTTGAGGAGCAAAAATCATCACTAAATAAGGGATATAGTCTGGGAACAACGTATTTCTCTTCTTGGCAATTATTAATGAAGGGGAGAATTCCTGGAGGGCTTGGGTTTTGCTCAGCTCTACTACTGTTCTGCACTATTTCCTCTGTAACTGGAGAACACCAACCAGGAAGGGCCTGAGTTTGATGCATTTCATTGCACTTCTCTAAAAATGATTGTCTCAAGTTCACTGAACAGGAAAGCAAAAAAGAAAATCACTTTAAGCAAAACCATAGTAAAGTGGGTACTACTTTGTAGGTAGCAAATCTTTGAATAGTTTTTCTGTAGCAGCTTAGTAGTGACTTTATTGTCAATACAATTTTAACAGGTGGCTATTAATAAAGCAAGTCCTGTATGCTTTCACTACAAAAATAACTTTCTGAAGGTGTTTTAGCTAAAAACCATATGTAGCATCTTCTGCCTACTATACAGTCATTTCATTGTCCCTGTGGAAATCCCTGTCTTTGGTAGGAATAACTGTTCTGAAGAGAACCACACAGGGAATTTATAGCTGGTCTCCAGGAGAGGGTAATGATTTTCTTTTGTAAAGGGTGGGGGGAAATCAAGAGGTCTGCATTGTGACTAGGAGCTCAACTAGCTTGAGCAAGGACTGTAGGGTCCTGTGCCTGGGTGAGCCTGGGTCACTCATCATGAATCAGGGCTCAATTTTTAAGTTTTATCTTCTCTCATCTCATAAATTTAGAAAAAAATGGTTCAGTTGGAAGGAGCTTTAAACAGTCATCTAGTCCAACTGCCAGCTCTACCTGAATATGCCCTTTTTCCTTTAAGAATCAAGCTACTGAAATTCCAGTTCTGAATTAGTCTTCATCAGTGATGATTACACAGTTGATAGCTGATAAAGGAGGCTTCATATCAGGAGATATCCCAGATCCCTCCATGTCTTTTGTAAATACAGCTTTGCTGTCTGAGCCCATTCCTTTCTCTCCCCCCTCCAGCAGAGTGAGCATTCACCTGCTGTCATCCATGATGCTGTTTCGGGTAAGACAGAATCAGGCAGAGTTGTTTGCTGTGGGTTTTGCTGTCCTTTTTAACTGCCACCATATTAATGCAGCAGTGAGGGGAGGCAGCTCAGCTGAGAACTGCAGCAGGGTGCCCATGCCTTGGGAGCACCCACAAGTGCTGTGAAACAAGGCAGAGAGTGCTGTGGATCCTGCTGGGAGTGCTGCTGGAGACCTTGCTCCTGAGCCTGCAGTCCATGCTGAGCGTGGGAGGAGCTGCTGCGAGACCGTGTCCTGAGAAGTGAAGTATCTTTGTAGCACAGACACGCTGTGCCTCGAGCATCAACAGCAGACAAAGTCAATGCTCCTCTAAAAGTTCTGTTTAGTAGTTTTCATTGGAAATTCCCTGTTTTCCAGTGAGACTACAAAATGGGTTCTCATATAAGTCAGAAATGGGACCGCCTATTAACTATTCAACAGCTATTACTTTTCAACTTGCCAAACGTGAAAGTAAGCAGTAGTATCATTCTCACAATTTTATGAGCATAAAAATGAATTCATTAGCAGAATCTGATTATGGCTTCATAAAACAGAAGGGTAATGATATGGTGCCTGCACCTATTACACTTGGTTAAAAATTGTATTTTCATGGCCTCCAAAAACCCAGATAGGGAGTTCAGCCTTGTTAAGCTAAGTAGAATCCAGTGTTTAGCAGAAAGTCTTACATTACTGAACTAAGGAAACACAAACCAAGCATCAACAAACAATGTGCAAGCAGTGACTTCAATAAATGAAATTACTCAGTGAATAGACCCTGTCCCAAGTTAAACCTTGATTGCTGTGAAAGTGTAACATGTCTCTAGGCTCATCCATAGTCTTATGATTAGAGAAATAATTATTCCTATTTAACTGTGAATTGTACTGTAAGCTTGGGTGATTTAAATAGAAGCTATAGCTTTTGTTCCTTGATGTAGAAATGTCAGTCTAGCTATTTGCAGTGTGTTTATCACCCAGTGTCTACAAGCACCTGCAGTGGTACTTGTGGCACACTCTTGTCTTTGGATCCTGAGAATACTCCATGCTTTGCACCCGCTAATCTCAAGGCACAGGACAGCTTGCATTTGATTTGGCATCCATCTGTGATGTTTCTTGTTAGCTGGAGTCTGTGTTGCTAAGCAATACAGGCTCTTCTCTATCAGGCATAAGCTTCTGTTTCTGCAACTTCAGGGCTTTTGGAACGAAACTGAAATTTTAAAATAAACAGACACCTTGTCATTTAGTAAATAAATTTTCAAGATCATTTATGTTTATAGTTGGAATGTGCTAAGGTGATGCCTCTGTTGCCTAATCAGTTCTGTGGTGGGTGGGATTGCATTCTTGATGACTGTTTCCACATGCATTGCTTTCCTTTGCATGATGTCAGCTCTAATTTAATGTGCATCTGACTCCAAAGCTGGAGCAGTAGCAGAGCTTCAGAAGGGCTTGGAAGACACCTCCAAAGCAAACTGGAAGAACAGCAAAACTGCACAAGATGAGTGCAGAGCTTTTACACAGATGTGTAAAAGAGGCAGGTTTTAAGTGACAGGTTCAAGGCTGTGAAAGACAGGAAAGAGATGGGGAGTGCAATAAGGGAGTCAGAATTCAATCTTGTGCCTCACAGCTGTGGGCTTATTGCAGTGTGGTCCAAGGCTTCAGTCTTACAGCAGGTATTGCAAGGCTGTGCAGGGGGTCCCTAAATGTCAATGAATGGCCCACGTGAAGTAATTACAACTCATAATCTTCCTTTTCAGGATCCATCCCACAACCATTTCCTAGTGCGAAAACATAATGAATATGGTGGAAACCATGCTACTAAGGCATGGTGGAGTTGATGGTTGGAGTAGAATGGGAAATGTTTGACTCTTCCTAAGCCTTTGTCTCAGCTCTAGAAGCAATGTGTTGATGTGGGGCTGTGTAGGAAACACACACTACATTCAGATGGAGTCACATGGGTTGCATATAACATGTTTCAGGCTGGGTTTTCTTGCCTAATTTCCTAAAGAAGAATGACAGTGCTATTCCTCTGTGTCCATAGCCTTGATCCTTTTGACCTGATGGCCAGCTTGAGGCATATTTAACAGGGGAATAGATGCCAGAGAAGCAGTAATGCAATGAATGTTTCTGGAAAGAGGGAAGAGATGCAAGTTAATGACCCTTTTTGGAGAGCAAACACATCATTAGGATAAAGGAGCTGTGTTTTGCCCCACCTGCTTCTCTGTCTGGCACATCATGGCAGGAGGCAGGGCAGGGTGTGCAGCTGCCCCTGTTCTGAGCCACACAGGAACAAACCCAGGGGGCTGAGAGAGAGAAAGGGACCAGGGGGGCTGGGGGAAAACTGGTGGGGTCAGTGGGAGAGATGAGAACAGTGATATGGAAAGAAGTCAGAGAGAATGGGGGTGAAAATAAACAATGTAAAACTTAAATGTGTGGAAAAGTGAGGTGGGTTAGTCCTAGAGCACATGACAATTTGTGTTGGGATCAAATAGGAAGGGCAGTAAGGTGGATTTTCATTTGGTTTTAATGTTGTTCTTTTCAGTTTTCAGTTTTAGCTAAAATGTTGCTTTTGACTGTTTTCAGGTCTTGATTTTATCCGTGCTGAAGGGTTTGTGTTTTCTCATGTGGCTGATGAAGGGATTATAAATGCCTGTGCAGGTGACCTGCTACGATACAGAAAACACATTGGAGCAGAGAACATTCAGATCTTTGCTGATATTAAAAAGAAGCATAGGTAAATACAAGCAAAATTTTATGTAAATATGAATGCAGTCATGATCTTGTCTTTTTCTCCATTTTCTGATTTTTTTTTTTTAATGCCAATTTTCTTTCAGGATGGTTAATCATATAGGAAGAAGTTTATTATTTAAGCGTGGACTTGCAGTGCTATAAGGGGATATGTTTAAAAACAAATTTGCAGCTGTAAGTTGCAGGTTGCTGTATCTGTGAAGTTTGTAGTTGTTTAACCTTCAGGTTTTAAAAATGTCAGTTATAAAAGCCTTGCATCTAGTATTGAGACTTTGTAGATGTGTGTATATGTCTATTATGCTTAAAGAAGTTTTGTTTCTGAAAGTTAGGCATCCAAGGTTATTTTTTAGTTATGTAGGCAGTTGCCATATAAAAGCATCCAAGTGATAATATTTTGGCATTTTAAAAAGCTATTCTCTTTCTTCTCCTTCCTGCCAATAATACTGATTCCTGCTACTTAAATCAGTGCTGTCTATGTAAGGGTTATGTTCTGTGATTATCAAACAGAAGGAACTTATGACAGATAAATCCAGTTTCTTTTCTGCTGATACTTTGTCTTACCTGTCACATGGTACTTTCAGCTATTTAGATGTCGTTCTTTGGGTTTGTTTTTTTTTCCCCCAGAAAAACTTCTCAAGTGCTATGTATTATACATGCTAAATAACCTAATTAAAATGTTTGTGTGTAGTATGTGAGCAATCATGAGAATAATCAAGTTTGGAAAATCTTCAATATGTAATAAGCAGGTAATAAATTTCAAAAGAGAAAGGACACAATGCAGTGGGGTAGTCAAATGAAGCTTTTCAGGTCCTTTCAGAACAGTTTCTTTCTGATTTTTTTTTTATGTATATATATATACATGTAAATAAAAATACATTGCATTAGATTTTCTGTAAAAGAAATTGCATCACATCATTCTTTTTCTTAGTCTTGACACTTGATGAGTTGGTATTCGGATTATACTTCCCATTTTTCAAAGTGTTTGCCTTTTAAGAAAGGAGAAGAGGTTTTTATTTCAGGCAGAAGCATAAGCTCAGAAGGAAATGGTGAAGGACTTGTTGGTTGAGCTTTTTAGTGTAGAAAAATGCAGCTGCCACGGAGAGCTGCTATGCTCCTGTTCTTTAAATGAGGAGAAACTGTTCTTGTGCCATCAGCACTCAGCAGTGCAACACGTTGGCCATAGATGTTGTTTTCTGTTTAAATACAGAAACAAGAGTGTTGGATGTTCAACCAGCAATGGCTGGAATGCTTTCCAGGTTTGGGGCCACATCAATTAATAGCTGCTATTGCTATCGGTTTCAGGCAAAGTGTGTCACCCATACATCAAAGCCTGCTGTTGAACAGCTGGGATGCAGGTGTAATTGATGTTTGTAATTGCTGTGTGAGATGATTCCTGTGGTTATATCATAGGTATTAACTACACTTTCTGTTAGTTGGACTTGTGGAGGTTGTTGATTCTGTCCCAGGCAACAGGATCTGATTTATGAATGAGGGCACATCCACAACTCCCACTCGAAGTCAGAGAACTCTGTGTGCTCAGCACTTCTGAAATACAGGTGCTTGACATGTAAGCAGCTGTCTCAATTGACACTTGGTGGCTCACACTTAGCACTCACTCTCTAGAGACAGGAGACCCAGAGCCATAACCGATCAATTCCGGCGCTCTGAAGGGAAAGGCTGGTTTTGGCTCTTGCTCGGGCTGTGATGTTGCCTGCCAGGTGAAGCAGGGCACTGGTGGAGCAGCCCCCGGGGGCTCTGCCGGCGGGAGGGCGGGGAGGCAGGGTGTGGGTCCCGCCGTGTGTGACGGGCCGTGTTCCCGCAGCGCTCACGCCCTCACGGCCGATGTCAGCGTGGCCCAGACGGCGGCCGCTGCCCAGTTCTTCCTGGCCGACGGCGTGGTGCTGACCGGCACGGCCACCGGACAGCCTGCGGACCCCCGGCAGCTGCGAGGTGAGGCCTGAGATACCCAGCCTGGGCAGCGGGGAGAGGGGGGGAAAGGGTGGAAGATGAGAAACTCTCACTGTGATGTTTGATTTGATCAGAACTAATGTATTTGAGGTGCTGCTCAGATGGGCTGTGATATGTTTCTATACAACAGTTTGGCAGGACAAAAATTACAATTATTCCAAGCTTTTATAACGCTGAATGGTGCTGAGGCTTAAAGAAAATACTGCTTCATCTTTAAAAAGCCCTAATATAAGAAAAAGCTACTTTATAGCCCTAGAAAACTAACTATGCTAGAACTAACCATATTAAACTAACTAACCAACCATAAATCTTTCCATTGAAGAGTTCAGTGTTTTTATCTTTCACAGTGAAAATGGAATTCCTGCAAGAAGAGGGACATTTTGATAAGGCAACAGTCCAAACATTAGTACCAGGGAAAGTACTGCTCGGAAGATTTTCAGGAAGAGTACAAGTTCATTGCTAGACAGGAAGATATTAGTATCAAAATAATTTTTAAATAGTGTGGACTTTTTATCAAGGGAGACTCATTTGACCTATGAGTTCTGACCTTTGCAAAAGTGCTATGATTCTTGATATTTTTATATTGGCATAAGTTTGGGCTGTGTTCATGAAATTGTATTGCTCCCATGCTAGAATTAAAGTTCTATCATGGGGACATTTAATTTTCATCACTAACTTTGATTTAGATCAATGGCTTGAATTTGAATGTCTCACTACATAAAACAGAATGTGTATTTTTTTTAGGTTTCACTTTACCTGACACGCTGTAACTTGGCATATCTTGAAGTTCCAGTGCACTGTATTGTATTCCACTTAAGTTAGCAGATCAGCATGAAAAACATACTTTACTTGCCGGAAATAACCTGGACCTCAAACATCTTTTGAAACAACATGAAAACATTCAGTGTTTTCAGGGCTTTATGTGTATCATACATGCTTAAGAGCATTTAAAATGAATGCTGAACTTGTCCAAATGGTTCTTCTTTCATACATATTAAACTTTTTTGCTAAAAAACAGATTATAAATTGCTATGCCTCGGTCACCAATGTTAAAAAGAAAATGATGGCTTGGTGTGAACACTGAGCCTCTTGAGTTAGCTGGGTCTTTTGGTACAGTAAATTAGAAATGATACATGGAACAGGTGATACTGGAAGCTAAGCCTGCTTTAGAGACTGCAAAATTTTGTTAATCTAGAGATCCATCCCCATTTGTACTTAATGTCTCCACTGTTATTAATGCAGATTAAATAATTTTTTTTAAAGATTTGGTAAGTCTTTTGGCAAAATCCTAGGTTAAATTCTGCTTTCATGTATGCACGTGCAATCTCCATCAATTTCCTGCATCAAAGGGCAAAACCTGACCTGTAGACCAAGAGGGTTTTTTTGTCACAGGACCCCAACCAGACAGAACCAGAGCTTCTGCTTTTCTTTCATGTGAACAAACATGTCAGTCTCTGTCTCTTTCTCTTTCTGGGTCCAAAGAACAAAATGAATCAGAGTTGGCAGCTGTAATGAAGTACACATTAATTCTGTGTTTGGATTGGTGTTATGAAAGCAAGAGTGTGCATATCATGGGTTTATTGTACTCAGATCACAGCATTTTGGATGTTAGCAGGCCCTCTCATGAGAAAGATGTCTTAAAACAGTTAAGAGAAGAACTTAAAAATCAATATTCCACAGTATAAGGAAATGACAAATTAGGCATATCTATGTCAGGAGATTCTTAAAAGGGATCAGATCTACAGTCTACAAAGTTGGTGTTGATGTGAGTGAGATTTTTGCATTTCAGGAATTTATGCAGCCCTGGCAGTGCTGTATTACGGTGATACAATTGGGCACCTTTCATCACACTGCAAAGCAGCTCTTGAAAGCAGAGCCGAGAGACAGATGAGATTTTTGTCTTGTCTCTTTTTCAGCTTTGTTGTGCAGTAATATAGAAGTGGTTTTGCCTTTGTGTCTTTGTGTAGAATTGATTGATTTGTGATGGGCTGTGGGAAGTGTTTCCCTGTCAAGCCGGAGATCTGTGTTCAGTCAGGTTTTGTTTGCAGTTTGTGTCGCTGCCTTCTCCAGCTCTGCTCCAGGGCTGCCTGGGCACTCCAGGGCACCAGAGGTCGATGGAGTACGAGGTATGAAAATCAGGCTTCATGTTGTTAAGGAGCAACAATTACAGCTAAGCATTTTGAATTGCAGTTCATTAATGAACCATCTTTTCATTTAAGAGGCTGTAGAAGTTCCAGTTTGCTGGCTTGTGGAATGTTCTTTGGTTGGATGTGTGGACCCATCAGGTTTTTTCTTTGGCTGTAACTGCTGAAATACCTGCTTTGCATTCAGTTTGTATTTTAAGTGACCAAAGCTTTGCATAATGACTGCTCAGTTATCTCTTTGAACAAAACAAAGTGTCTCAACTGAGTAACCAGTGGAAAACAGGTACATAATGAAATCCAACAGCTGGCTGTGACTGTCACCTCCTTAATTACTGTTCATAAAAGGGGCCTCAAGACTGAATCACCCTCTCATCTTTTGATGGTCAAAATAGAGGCTGCTGCCTGTGCGGTACCCTCAGAGATAGAAAAAGTACTGATCACTCACATCTCCTGTTTAAGCCCTAAATTTAATGACAGAGAAAAAGTCCTTTGAATTAAAAACCTAAAATGTGTTAGAGTGGAGCATTACCATAAACATAGTGTTGTGTACGGTACAGTGATCACCGCAATGAAAAAGCTGTTAAAGAAGAGTAGTCGAGCAAGTTATTGGCACAGTGGTGCTTATTTTTACACTGCTCTTCGCCATTGTTTTCAAGCTAGGAGCACTTGGCCTTTATTTCATGAAACTTGTGCATACCATAGTTCAAATGCTTTCATTGTGCTTTGCAACCAAGCACGATTTCATTGGGTTTTATTAAAGACCAGTGTGTGGCTGTGCTGCCACAAGAAAGAGCACAGTGCCCTCTAGTTACAGTCCGCTGGAACAGAGAAATCTCTGTAAACTTCAGGGTCTTGTTACTGTAACATCACAAAATTGCCTCCTTTTTTTCTCACTGTGACAAAAAAAAAGTCAGAAAAAGAATGCCAGGAAAACTGAGAGATTTGAAGCAGAGTTCTGTGTTTAGAGACATTTTGACAGTGACTGAACATTGCCATACAAAAGCACATCTCACTGCTGTTGCTTTATTTTCTTTTACAGGTTAGAATTTGTATTAGCACAGCCAATAGACAAATCACCTTCTACTAATCAACTTTAGGCCTTGATGTGCTTGGAAAGGACTTAAAAGTAGCATCTGTAGCATGCTTAATGAGGTAACACATCTCACTGCACACTGAGCACTCCCTTTGCCATTCTTCACATTGTCATTCTGAATAAATCTGCAGCCCAGGAGATGTGTGTGCACTCTGTGTGTCGTGTGTGGATCACAGCAGCACTTGAAACCTTCCCACTTTGGAAGGCTTTGGGGTGTTTTGGAGTTTCAGATCAGTCTCAGGTTTCTCTGAGTTTTTCCTGGTGCCCAGTAGGGCTGAGCTGTTGTCTCAGACCCATATGAACATGCTCTGTTTAATTATTTGGCTCTTCGTTTTTCCTGCTGATGTGAAATAATTATGAAACAACTCCCTGCTAATGTGCTTTGCGCACTTGTAAGAACAAATATTGACTTGGAGCCTGATTCCTCTGGGGATTCAGTCAAGTACTGTCACAAATCTGTGGTCAGATGCACCTTAATCACGCATTGGTATTGATGTAAAACAGATAAGATATTCCTAAGAGCATATAGATACCAGAATTTTATTTATATAGTATTTTAGAACAGGGTATCAGTAATAATTCTGTAAGTAACTAAAAATTAATTATTTTGTTGCTGTAAGCAGAATGACTAAGAATATCAAATATACATAGAAATAACTGAAGTTTTAATGATATATGCATGATCCATCTGATTTGTTTTACATTTTCAGGAAGGGCTGTGTTGAATGGTTTTATTTTTGTGTTAAAATCTTTTTAAGAAGGAGTTATTGTTCCTAGATGGAAAAATGGTAAAGCATGTGACCTAAAAAGAGATTCAAGAGCATTTTAATTGATCCCCTTTCTTCAGTGAAGTAGGAAGGTGATAAATAATTAGTCTTCCCTGAAGCATAATTAATAAGTTAGGCTTCTGATGAAACTTCATTTAAACAGTGTTTTGAAGGCAGACTTTTATTTGTTGCATGTGTGCTTTCCCTAGTTACCTCAAGCTATAACCACCTTACCATCAGCTTATCGCTAATTAAGCCAATTTATATGTTTTTAAAGGTCAGAAATAATGGCTCACTACATTCCGCTAAGGGATGAAGCATCCCATCCTATGAGTCACTCTTTGGATGGTCAGTTTGACATAAAACGATGAGAAAGATGCTTTCATAATTCTTGAACTGGCCTTTTTTATTTTTTTCTCCCCCAAAAGCTAGTACTGACCCAAGTTCTGCAGAATACACTGTAATAACATTTCATTTATCTATGGGGAACCTTGCCAGTCTCAAAGAACCATCTCTTTTTGGGTTTATTCTAAAAAGTGTGGATGCTGGTAACTGAGCCATAGTTACTGCACAGTTGGGTCTGTCGGAACACACACGTTTCACAGTGTTCCGCCTGACCCATGGGCTGAAGTCCACCCCTGCTCTCTGTAGTATTCTGAGCCTCGTTTTTGTCTATTTCTCCTCTGGAAACCAGGCAAAAAGGTCAGATGATCAAGTAACACTGTATATAGGAAAAATAAGTGGCTTTTTCGTTCCATTGTCATTCCTAGTGCTGATAAAGACCACTCCTCTTTCTGGCTTTTGCTTTCTGGAAAGCTAGCTGAGCTGTCAATGGTGTCTCTATGATCCCTGCTCTCTTTCATACAAGCAAATATGGGAAGCATTCCAGATAACAGAATGTAAAAAGTAAGGGGTTTTTTTTGTTCGTTTTTCTGTTTAGACCTAAAGGTGGTTTTTTTCTAGAGAACTTGTTTCATTCTGCAGTAGAAGTCATAAATACCATGATCACAAATTTCTCGATACCTTTTTTTTTTTTTTGTGTTGAAAAACCAGGCAAATTTGAGTCTTTATGGAGAGAGTTTCAAAGACAGGAATTAACCCTGATTTTGGTTTTCTTCTCTTCAGAGGTTAAGCATGCTGTGAAGATTCCTGTGCTGGTGGGGTCTGGAGTGACTCTGGAGAATGTGAGGAACTACTTGGATGCAGATGCTCTTATAATTGGTTCATATTTCAAGAAAGAAGGATATTGGGCAAATGCTGTTGATCCTGACCGAGTCAAGAAATTCATGGAACACATAAGCAAACTGAGGGATTGAGTTTGTCAGCAAACACTGTTTGTTTGTGTGTGTTTGTAGAAATGCAGTGTGGTTCGTCCTACAGAATTAAAGCACAAATGCGTGGCTGAATGGCAAATAACATCAAATAAAAGTGTACATCATCTCCATACCTGGCTGGGAAGCATGGTGACACTTTCCAATAACCTGGTGCTCTGATGTTTGCTTCTAGGCAGCACATTTCTGTGGTGCTCAAAGCCACCATCAATGCAAAGCCACCTCTGAAATCTTGCGTGAGATATTCTCTCCTATAAGTAAAACACTTAAGGAGTTCAACAAGTTTTAGAAAATGCTCGTCACAGGTGAGCTGAGTTCTGTTTTGCCTTTAAGTACAATAGGATGCCCTAAGTTTACAGCTAAAAGTGTTGTAAATTGGACAAGGTAATTAGCCTTTCAGTTTCCCCATCTGTAAAATGATGATAATAGCACCTACATCACACAGGGGCTGTAAGACATAATGAATGAAAGAATGTACAGCACTTTGATCCCTCCAAATGAAGGGCTCTTTTAAAGTTCAAGATCATTATTTTTTCATTAGAATTGTGCATTTATACAATTGCTACATTTTTGTAAAACCACACAAAAATTTAAGATAATTGGGGTATTGATTTACTTACAATACTTATCAGAGAATAAATGTAAATATTTAATTACATTTTAAGTAGATTTGGAGTGTAGTCAAAATGCTTTTGCAAAAATTGGAAATTTTAATAAAGGTTTATTATTTTTCAGCAAGCACCTGCAGCTTTGTACCTCTCCAGACTAGTATTAGTGATGTAAAAAACTTTCTTGGAATACACAAGATATAATTACAATAGAAACCTTTCTACCAAAGCCACAGGTAAACACAGATTTTTATTTTTCCTGTAGAATGTAGAGAAAAAATATTACAGTCTCACTGTGTATGTTGTAAGAGATTCCCCTTGAATTTGATCTTCTAGCTCTAAGGAATCTTAAAAGAATCCAAGGAATACCTGTTATGTCATGGCTGCACTGTGAGTGTGAGAATTTTGTATTACCAGTGTGTTTCTTGAATTGGTTTCTACTTACTCACATCCTAAAAACTCAGAAGTGCCTGAAACTTAAATGGGTTTTCATCTGAATGAAAGGAAGGGGGTAAGTGAGAACTTCTTCAGTGCTGTGTGCAAGCTGTAAAGGCAGTAATGTTATACACAGTAGTTGTGTAATACAGAAGCCTCAGTGAGTTGGTGTAATACTCATAACATGCAATGAATACTGTGGACAGCACTTTCCCTGTCAGGATTTCATGTAACACACCTCTGTGGAAGGAACACCACCACTTGGGGAAGGAGCAGCTCATAATTTGGGTCTGTACTGTTACGTATGAAAGGTAAGTGCAGAATTTAGGGAACAGAAGTAAAGGAAAGCTGATTTCCAAGCCTGAAAACGTGACTGATCACCAGCTCTATATCATTCTTTGTGGCAAAAGTATTTGTCTAGCAGCAGTAAGCATCTGCTTGCCTGTTTCACACAGATGCTGTAAGTAGAATTTGACCTTTTGTTCAGCAAGTGTTTGAATATTTAACGTGAAAATATTAAGTTATCAGAAAGGCTGACTCTTTTGGGAAGACTGTTCAATTTTTATACAGCCCAAGTTGTTAAAGTACTTTGGAGCATGAACAACTTCAGAGCAGAACAAAGCAGCCAGTGCTAATGTGTAGAAACTCCAGAAGTAAATAACAGCTGTTCAAGAAGACTTCTATTAAATATGTATTAATTAACTTGAAGTGCATCACTTAAATATGTGAAGAGATTATCTTGTGTTAATTTACATTAAAACACACAGCACTTGTTAGCCTCATTACACCACCCTAAGTATATCCTAAGCTATCACCTCATCTTTCACTGAGCGTTTTGTTGGGTGTTGATTGCTTTCGATTTGCCCTTTTAAAATGTCAGATAGTGGCCTCCATTTCTTGTTGGATCTCTTCTTTCTCTCAGGTTTTGCTCTTGCATAGTTACTGTTCTTGCTTGTGTCTGTTCTGTGCTGAGCAGAAAGAAAAATAACACTAGGTTGTGAAAATATAATTGTAATTGCCCACCCAAACTTCAGGGGTGGATCTTGCTGTTAACCTATAAACCAGCAGAGAATGTAAGTGTCCTTTTGTGTAGAAAAATGATTTTATGTGAAGATTCAGTATCACCTTCAGAACAGGAAAGATACATAGCAAAATGGAGTTAGTGAAATTACAGATAAATAAAACTCAATGCTAATAATAGTGGTCTAAAGCAAAATCTTCATAAATCTTCATAAACTCATTCCATCCATAAAACAAGTATTTTGATGTGAACTTTGTAGGATGAATGGGTTTTTAGCTATTTTGGTGCTGAAAATGTATAAACTTGTAAGATTTTATTTAGTGTCATTTTGGCAGCTGATCGAGCTGCTGGGCTGTTCTTTCATCCATTGTTTTGACTCCACAGACTCCCTGATCACAAGTTGGAGTCCAGTTCTTGTTTCCCAAACTTATCCCAGCACACTCCTCACTGTGGGGACACTGAGGAATGTGAGAACTCACAGGCAGGTCCTGGCAGAGCAGGAAGGGCAAATGAAACCAAAATATTTGGCTTTAGCAGAATCTGGAAGTCCACGACAAGTTGCTACATTGCATGGCTGTCTTGGGAGAAGTGAATGGGGGTGTTTGCTGTAGTTTCAGGTTGTTTGCAGCCTCTTCGGTTAAGACTTTGTGAATTTGCACCTAGGTTGTGTTTCCAAGATTGTCTCTGCTGTATTTGTGCTTAGGGAGACATTTTTTCCTAAGTGAAAGCTGGCTTGCAAGGTAATTATGGCAGGATGGGAAATGCTGCCTCTAGAGAAATCCAGGGTTGGAATTCACAGCTCTTTGGTTCAAGAGCAGATTTAGATGTATGTATCTTCAAAAAGAAACCTTTAAAGGTGACTTAAATTAAACCTTCACTTATTTAACATAGCCTTGACATCCAGTCAGTGTTTGCTGTGCTGAGGAAGTTGAGTTTAGGAATAGGACTGACTGTGGGTTTTTTTCCTGTGCATTTGTAGTGCTTATCTCTGTGACCTAAAGGACTTATTTTTCAGAAGGGTGGAGAACTGGGCTGAGATACTGTTTTTGTGGGCTGAAATGCCATGGTGTGCTGTAGAATTGATGACCCTTGCAGTGAAGATGTTTTCCCTAATGTCCAACCTGAACCTCCCCTGGTGCAGCCAAACTAAAAGGCCAGGTGGTTTCTAGTGAAATCTCAAGAGTAGTAGATGCTTTTTCACCCTAATCTTTAAAAGCACAGATAATTTAAGGTAGAAAAAAGTCCTTCTGCAATGCAAACAGAAAGCCTTTCACAAGAGGCAAAAGGGTTGCAATTCACAACATAATCTGTTTCTTTGCTTACAGTTAGAAGCTTTAGAAGTAGTAGAGCTAAGGAGAGCCTAAGATGTTTCTTGTTAAACACTTAAGGATAGGAAAAGATGTGTGAGGGTAATTATCTTGATTAAAAAATTTAATCATCTTAAATAGGTATTTTTAAAGGTGTTAAAAAGGGATTTTGCTGATTTGGGCTGAAGCTACTACTCTCTATGTTTAACTCCTCTCTTTCCTGTCACTCAAATTTTCATTGTTTCATGAAGTAAATTCAGTGTCAGCCAGCAAATGTTAGTGTTTCATAATTTCTTTTTAAAAGGATGTCACTCCTTTAAAACTGAGTGATGAATGGGACAGAGATGCTGTTTGGTGTGTGCGTTACTTGGGGGTTTTTTTATATTAAAACACAATTTCTCCCTCTCTCCTACTGCCTGTGCAAAGGGGGAGGGAATATCCAGTGTAGGGAGTAGGAGCTGCTGAATTGGAGGGTATTTAGGACTTTTTTATTACTTAGTGAACGACATTAGGTGTAAAAATGTAAGTTAAGTGTACAAAAAAAGTTATATATCTAAATTTGGCAAATCTGGTATGAAATCCAGTGTTCAGGACAGTAGTTGAACTCAGAATTGTCTGACTTTGTGCCTGGTCACTGCGTTAGATGTTCTATGTCATACTGCTGTCAGAAGGAGGTCGCAAAACAGAGAACACTGAAATCACGTTTCATACAAATGAAGAAGGAATCCCAAATTCAGCAGTAAACAAAGATGAAAAGGAAGGCAGCACAATAAGGGCAAGAAAAGATGCTTAAGTTTCCCGCAGTTCCTGCCTCATTGTTTATTCCAGCTTCCTGTTTTTTCAGTCTGCTTCTCAAGCCTTTCTTGTGCATATACACAGATTATAGTATGCACAAGAATAAGCTGAAGGCAGAAACTGACTTAATGAAGACATTCTTGTGAGAGAGAAAAGATTTTTGTTGTCCACAGATGCGCAAAGAAAAATAGAAAAGCAGCTGCCCTTAGAAATGGAGTAAAAGTAGAGCTGAGTGCCACGTCATGATGCTTTAGTCAAAATCTGATGTGTTGAAAGTCTTTGAAAGCTTCTGTGCTGTTGTGCAGGGATGTAACCAAGAGGTGAAACAAGAAGCTTCTCTAAGTCTCATGTCTTAGATCCTGTCCTGAGCAGTGCTGACTCTTTGCCAAATTTCAGGTGGCAAATAAGGATAAAAGGAAATAGCTTTCAACTCCTCTGGTATGGATGACACTGTTAATAATCAGTTTGTGTCAAAAATTCTCTTTCCTTAGGACCAAGCTATAGACAGATACATAGTCATGTGCTCTCATCTTCAGAGGAGGATTCTGCAGGGCAGAGGTCCTCGGTTCACTAGTTCCCATCTCTGTGAGAAGTTAGTCTTTTCTGAAAGCCTTTGTGGGAACGGACAGCATAAATGTGTTGGAAAAAATTTGTGTGGCAAGTGTGTGGGGAGATAAGGTGAAGTGGAGCTGAGATGCAGCAATCAAGTGAAGGCTTCTGGTCACTTGGCCTGCGGAGTTAAGGAACTAGGGGTGTTGGTTAGCCACAATTGTTAAATATAAGGAATATCTGCACTACACCCACAAGGCTGTGAGCCCTGGCATCTGGGTGAATTGGGCTGGCTTATTCTACTCCCTGTGTTATTTGTTTATCAGCTGAAGCATTTATGAGAGCAAATGCAGCTGGTGGCATTTGAGCTGTGGAAATTGCAGTTTGTAATACTCTTCTAACAGTAATTTGAGAGTTTAAAGAATTCTATAACTAATACTTCAGTCATGCACTGAAAACCTTCAAGTTTTAGGAATTTGTTTTTTGCACTACCTTGATCAAATAGCCAAAAATATTATAGGCTTCCTCTGAATCACTCACCATGGCTGCAGCAGCATACCTGGTGAAGTAGATCAGTGGTCCAGTCTCCTTTGACAACTCCTATGTAACCAAATATAGGAGAAATAGAAGAGAAAATTTGTAGGGCTGGTAGTGGCTTGTATTTTTCAATAATTTATCAAGATTCGAGAGCACAGATTTCCTTTGGGAAATATTAGTTCTAAGGTTTACAAAGTGCCTCAGTTGTAAATACCCATAAAAATGACAATTTGGTAGGTCGTATTTATTCTTAAGCGGGTCAAAGGACATTAGCGTATTCCTACTGTATAAATCTGTCAAGTACAGAATTTCTTTATGCTCCCAAATCACAAAAGCACCTCTTACAGTCAAGGAGAAAGCATCACATTATTGCCAATCAAGGACAACAAGCAAGAATATCGATCTCTACCCAATAACTTCTGCCCTGCTCACTAAGTTTTTATTACTGGAACTGGACACATCAAGGGATTGGATTTAATATATACATATAGTGCTGATTTATTACAGCAGGAGAAATATGGTCTGGCCTTACTTCTGGCTCAATATTTTAACACTTATTTCATTCCTTGCATGGAAGTTTTTTCTACAGACAAAGTGTAAAATTTTCAGCCAGCCCTGGATGTGCACAAATCTTCAGCTCACAGAGGTACCTTGACTTACGGGTGTACAAGCATCCTGCCTGTGGTGGCCTTACAGTCATGAGTCGTGATTTTAGGAGTTTATGTGTGTGTAAGTCTGTACAGTGGGGTTGTTATTTCAGAGAGACGTAACTGAAGGTAAGCTTGGGGAGAGAGGAGGGAGATTGAAGGGCATATGGGCACAAAAGGTCTGGGTGTTGCTTGCTGAGCCTGGTGTGAAGATGTGTTGGCTTTCTGCTCATCCGTGGAGCTGTGCGTGTAAAGCCTTTTGGATAAGGGCTGTTTAGCAGTCACAGGTACTGGAATGTAGCAGAGGGCCAGCATCACCCATCTTGGTCTCCTGTTGGTGAAACTTCATACCTTTTGGTCATTTTTGGTTGATTACTGCAGAGGATTTGGCCTGCTCCACAAACACAGCATCTTTGAACTCTGTAGACAGTGATAACCAGGGTTTATGGCACAGGTAGGATCAATGAGCTGCTTTTTAGAAGGGAAGTGCTTCTACAAAACTGAAGAGAAAGTTCTTCACCACAGAATTACAGAATAGTGGACACTGGAAGGAGCATCTAGTCTGACCCACCAGCTCAAAGCACAGTCAGCCAAGAACAGGTTGCTCAGGATCTCATCCAGGCAGGTTTTGAATGCAAGCATGGTGTTTCTGCAACCTCTCTGGGTAACCTGTTCCAGCATTTCAGCCAAAGATAAGCTACTGAGTTAAAAATACAGGCCATGTAAGGCAGCAGGACCAGGTATCTGCTTATTTTTGCATCCTAGAGAGCAGCCAACTCCCTGTGTAACTATAAGCCCTCCTGGCTTTTTACCTGTCTAGGCAAAAGATGTGAGTTTTGATTGCTCTTTGGGCTTTCTAGAGCTGGTCAGCCCTTTCACAGAATAAATGCATGCAGAAGTAGCCGATGGATTTGCTGCACATGTTCATAATGCTGTGGAGAGAGCTGGAGAGGCCATACCCTACTCTCCATCATTTCCTGATGGAGCAGGCAGAGGGACACGTGCTGGATTTCTCCAGACGTGTCCTTCCCACGCCAGACATTTTATCAAGAGGTTATGTGCAAGGATTTCCAGGCGTCAAGCAATCCCAGCCTTTTCTCAGCACAGGAGCAGATCCTTGCTGCCGTGCCTGCAGAGTGCGGTACCCCTCCCTGGCGATGCCCCTGCACGTGGTGGGCACACTCACGCTGAACCTGGTGTGGCTGGGGGTCCTGTGCACGGCCTCCCGTTGATTTCCACGAGCACAACACGCTGGATGTGACCCGAACTTTTTGGATTAACTCTGTGTGTTCAGACCATCTGTGTGTGGGGCGCATGTACCGCTGCGCTGGCGGTGCCTCGAGGGTTGGACACAGTGCTGCTACTCCACAGCTCCTGGGGATGTGTTTCAGTGCAGGAAGAGTTCAGAACAGGATCGTGACACAATCAGAAAACATGGTTTTCACTGGGAATCTCTAGGAAGGATTCTGCCATAGGAAGAAGCTGATTTTTCAGATTCTTCAGCTGACTTGTTACAGGTGATTGTGTGGTCAGCCTTACCCTACCTTCAGGGTGCTTTCCTATGCCACAGATTGCAAAAGGGTCTGGGAAGGCAGTGGCTTTGGATTTTGCATCTGTGTGTCTTAACTGGAACATAATTTCTTCACCAATGGCAATTCAAAACCAGAAAGGAGAGTGAACAATGCAGAGTTGAGATGAAAATATGACCCAGGGTTTGTACTGTCTACTTCAGGTGTCAGGTGAAAATGCTGAGCTCTGCTAGCTGCCTTTAAAATCACCTCTCAGAATCAAGCCTAGAACGAGAAAGTGACAATGACTTCCACGTCACCTTTTCAGGTAAATACAGAAAGCTGTAGTTGCCAGAGCAGTGATGAATCGTGATTTCCTTCCATCCAAAGAGCCTTGGGCTTTTTCCTCATTCAAACATTTAACTTACTTGCAGGGCTGACAGAAAAGCAGTAGATTTTTTTTCCAAATATCCATTTGCCTTTCCATTTATCTACTTTGATCTAAAATATAGAACCTGATAGATGCCCTAGGTAAATCAAACATTTTCCGTCTGCCAAAATGGTTTTGCAAATGCTTATTTCATGCCATTACCATTTTTCTGTTTCTAGCAGTAAATCAAAAAGTATCAGCCATTCATCCACTTTAAAAGTAATGCCTTTCCTTTGCATAATTACACATACCCAGTGGAGATCTGTGTGCACAGTAAATCTATTCCTTTAAAAGGTTTTGCCTTAAGTACCACAGTGACATAAATTGGTGAAGCGCAAATTTATTTATTTAAAAGGTTTATTCTTTTAACTGCTCGGGTAACTGTTACACATCTATTGTTGGGTTTGGGTGGGGAGGGCTTTTATTAATGTACCAGATTTAATTTTGCAGCAGATGTTTGTGTAGAAAGGTCTCACACCTTACAGGACTCGTAGCAATTGATATGCATGTGTAATTTATTCTCATTATAGGTTTATTCTTAACTGGTGTTCAGGGGGTCTTCACTGTATCTCCAGTAGATCCTTGAGAATTAAATAGTTTAATGAATGTAATGAGCAAACCTGAAAGAAGTACACGTAAAGCAGAATATGGATTTGGATATTACCTCTCCAAATTTGCAAATAACATAAGTACGGTATTAAAAGGGAGTGAGAAATTGCCGAAAATAAATGTCTTCAAGTAATAAATGCCCAGGATGGTATTTTGGCAAAGCAAAGATTAAAAAAAATGGATCTTTTCATCATTCTCATGTAAACTTGCTCATCTTTGTAAGTCATGCTTGTAGCTCTCAGGGGTGTCAAACCTAAAGCAGACAAGCCCAGCTGGTGGAAGCCTGGGAGTGAAATGATGAATTTTTTAGCAGATCTGAGTTTATTTTTAGGCTTTATAGAATTATGTTTCATTTCCCTGTGAGTGAAATTGTAGGAAGTAGCTTAGAAGAAAAACAAATTAAGAAACTTCACTAGAACAGCAAAAAATAGCAAAACACTGGACCCTAACTACAGTTGAGCACAACATATGCTGATTGCATTTGAAATTGTGGCTACAGTTTAGTCCTGCAAATATTTACATACATGTTCAGTTTAATGCATATGAGAGTTCTTGAAACAAGCAGTAAGTCTGGAGAGACAGCAGACTGCAGGTTAGGTTGCGGCATGGGGAACTGAACAGACTTTCTAGTGTGAATATATTTTCTGTGGATATATTTTCCATGGTGCTGAATGGGGGAATAAAATTCCAGGTGTCTGGATTTTGTTAGGTTATGCAGTAAAAGAAGTGCAGAAATATTTTGGGGGAGAGGAGGGTTCATAGGAAGGTTTGGGGTCCGGAACCTTGTTTGGTTAGTGAAGATAATTTTATTAACACAATCAATGTATTCAACCCTATAATTTCACACTATCCATTTTTTGCTGGCATTACAGAGCTGTTGACTCTTTTTCCTACAGTTAGAAAAGAAAAACTGCATTAGTATCCAAGGCAAATCTGGGAAAATGCCATGGGCCTGGGATGAGAAGGTGCATATGATAGTTGCTGATCTAGCAAGGGCTGTTTTTTGCAGAAAGTTTATTACATGCAGCTACACATCCCATGTCCATTAAGGTCACTCTTTTGAGATTTTGTTTTAAGTGGATTTGGCTCTTTGGGGTCTTTTCTGCTCCATGGAGTAGATCAGAGGCTGGCAACTGTCCTTGTTTATCAGAATTGGTGGTGCCGGTGCCACGTGGTTGCCTGTGATAGAAACTGGATTAGTAAGTGACAAAGATGCCTCTTTGAATCCCATGTCCTAGAATGTGCTCCTGGGAGCGCTGGGGACTGCAGCCTTCCCCGCTGAAACAGCCTCCTCTCTGTTCTGCAGTTGGGAACCAAAGGAGCCACCTTAAAGGGTGAGAGAGTACCTCAACTTCCAAACTGGCTCAATCTTTGTCTTCCCATGCTGTTTGCATCGATGCTAATCAATGTTAATTATGGTAGTGGGGCTTGTGATGTACTCATTATAAAAGCCATCCTATTTTTCTGTGCTTGTACAGTCTGTCACACAATAGAGCCCTGATTGGGGTTCCCTAGATGCTACAAATAGTAATACAATTTGTTATAATAATGAATATGTGGTTCATGGTGTAAGACGACCAAACTCAGTTCATGAAGCCTGGAAGCATCACTTGATAATTCTGTTTGCTGTTACCACTGACTATGGCATTCTGGATATGTCTTGGCAGTTGGGGCCTCAGCAGTAAACCAGTTAAGCTTTTGTTCACGTTTCAATAGGTGCTTCTTTTTAAATTTGCATTTGAGTCTCTGGGTTTTAGTGTAAATATATGCTTGAAGTTAACTGTGCTTAAAAACTCTTCTGCTGTGCTGGGTTCATGATCCCACCACCACTCCATGACTATACTGGGAGCTGGTGGGTGCTGAAGGATGGGGGGAGCCAGGGTGTTTCTTCCCTAGGCTGAAGGTTAGAGGTGAAAGAGTAGGAAGGTGCTTCCTCCCAGGTGCTGAGCAGCTGCTGGGTGTAGTTTGTAGCAAGGATTCCCAGCTCCTGCAGGGGCTGGAAGTGGGTGGAAGCCCAGAGCTGGGAGCTGATGCCTTCCCTCCTCCTGAGGCTGCAACCCCCTCCTGGTGTCTGGGCCCCCCTGTACAAAGAGCTGATGCCTGAGAGGTGCAGTCTCCTGTGATGAATTTGGTTCAGTCCTACTGTTACCCTCACTGGAAATTTCAGCACCATTGTTTATATTAATTAATTTGTATAAATACAATTCATCCCCTCACTCTGCACCCCCAGGCCTTACCTTTGTGAGTTTTGGTGACTTACATAGACTCTTTTTTCTTTTTTCTTTTTTTTTTTTTCAGAGAAAGTTTTCCACAACATTATTGCTTGTTACCTGGTTTGTTATGGATATTGGTTCTAGTCCCGGTTTTTTTCAATTCTCACTAGACTGCATGCTTGAATTTTAGTTACCTATGTGCAGTTTAGGTGTGTGATTATCTGCCTGACTCTAGTTTTCTGCTAGAGTGCTGACCAAGTCTGTGTACAAAAACGTTTTAAATTGTTTAGATGTTGCGTTACCTCTCTTGAGTGTGTATGTTGTTTCAAGAGGAATTCAAGTCAGTGTAGAGCTGCTTCTGTGTTTGTAATTAATTTAAAATATTTATTATAGCAGGTAGATTTTTCCCTGTTAATGGTGCTTTAGTGAAATTTCATGATCTACAGCACACCCTAGTGATATCTGGAAATCATGAAGTTACACCCGGTCAGTTTTATTTCCTTTGTGGTGAAGCACATCTTAGGACTCCAATAAGCAAAGTCCAGGAAAGTAAATGCCTAAATGCCTTTGTATCCAAGATGGGGAAGTGGGTTTATAAAGCAAAAAACAGCTTTAGAAATTGAGATTACAGGCTACTCCTCTGTGAAAAGAACATCTGTAAAATGAGTTCATCTGGCTTGCAATCTTTAACGTTTGACATATTTAACAACATGGGGAAAAGCAGCCCAAGGTCATGTGAGAAGAGTGAGGAATATCTGTTGGGTTCCCATTTAGACTGGAGAGAGCAACAAGATATAAATACAAGCTTTGTGGAGGAAACCTGCAGGCAGATTTCATAGGTCAGAAGCACGAATTATCATTTACTCTCTTACAGCCAGAACATTAAAATTTATGCTACATATTAAATTCCTCCTTTTGTGGAATGTTAAGTCACTTGGTTTTTCAGGTGGTGGTACCTGTATTTAGTTTTGAGTGGGCATCGGGCTCCATATGATCCTGCAGAGCTATGTGCACCTTCCTGACTTTTTAGGCTATCGTCCTCTCAGTTTTTCCTGGATTTCCATATTTCAGTCATTTGATTTGTCTAAACACACAGACTGTCAAGGGTTCTGAATTGGCTGCTGTTGACCCCGTGATGGGGTAAGAGGAGAAAGCAGGTTTGAGAAGGAATCTGACAAAGAAATGTAATTAAATAGTCAAGAAGGAAGGCAAATATTTATCAGAGGTGAAATCAAATTGGTAACGTTGATAACACTGAAAGAAAGCGAAAGCAGTGAGCTGCAGCTTGGCTCAACTGGAAGATCTGATCCCGTATCCATGTACAGAGCATTCCTTGCCTATGTAAGGCAAAGCTGAAGATGGAGTCCTGCTTTCTGGTTCTTTCACGCATGAGAAATCTGTAATACTTTAGGGAGAGACAAGTTTCCTCTCAGACCTCTGCATTTCACTCTTGTCAGGTAATCCAAACAATAATGGAAATGAGTATTTTGTTTTATGTAAATAAAAACAAAAAGTTTGCAATAATTTATGGTATTTATTTAAATGACATGCAAATTACTTTGTGAAACTTAGGGGGGAAAGCAGCACAACTGAAACAGCACAATTGTTTCCAAGAACATTCATTTCAAATCCACATACAATATTTCATTCATGCTTAATTATTTCCCCAATGCTAGTCTAAGCATTACTAGTTTCCTTTGTCTTTTTGCTTTTGCATGCAGCGTGATTAGCAAAACTGCTTGTGCTCTACCAGCTCCTGCACATATGGGGTTTAGCCTCATTGTTCAAGGGGTGGAGCAACAAGCAGTATGAACACTCATGCTGCCAAATTTGGCACACGTGAGCCCTCCAAAGTATACAGATATCACCCGTTTCATTTAAATCCCTGTCTATATTTTGCATTGCTACCATAATGGCAACTCCATTGTCTGGGTGTATTATTTGAAGCGGCTTTTCTCCCATTGTTTGTGCACTGTAATCCTGGAGGTTTCTGTAGTCATCGTGAGCAGCTTACGTGAAGGAAATCACTTAGCTCGCAGTGAACCTGCTGGCAAAGGAACGGGCCGTGACTAAAGCGTGAGGCCTGTGATCTTTCTGAAGAAAATCTCTTCAGTAGATTGCATAATTTCTTGCTTTCTTGAGACTCTGGTCTCAGGTTTGGACTCAGTATTTCCTTTCATCACCTCCAAGGCATGATGGGAATATCGGCTGAAAAAAAAGAGCAATGATGCTGGCTGTGGATGTACCCTAACAATGTTTTACACACATCTCAAGTACTAGCAAAGAGACACAGCTGCTGTTTGACAGAAATTTTGGACAGTTGTTTATTCTAACTGCTGCAAAGTCTTGGCCTTTTATTCTTCCATGGTATTGATTGAATTGGCCCATCCTGCTGTGAGTCTTTCCAACATACGTTGAGAACTTAATGCTTGTCTGCTTAGGGAAGAATAAAGACTCTTCTGGAAGTTGTCTCAGAGACAGGGCTGCCCAGTTCTTTCCCTTTCTAGCATCCATTCTAGCAGTATATACACACTGTTGTCGGTGCAGCCATTCAGCGTTAGTTGTTCATGCCCATTACTGGTTTTGCATCACATCATTTTACTCCTGACACAGTCATTTGTGACATTTTTAAGGCAGTGGCTCCCAAGATGAGAGCTGCAGGAAGCCAGCAAAAGGTCCCTTTGTAATTTACAAAGAGTGTCCAGTTCCTTTTGTTTCTAAAGTCTAGCTCAGGTTAAAGGACAATATAAATGTTACGTAAACACTTCATTTAGCTTAGTTCTTCAGAGAACCCTGTTGCAGCCACATAGGCATTATGTGATCCCAAAGGGTGACACCTTTGTGGTTGCAAGTGACACTGAGAGGTGACCCAGGAGACAGTATTAAAATGTGCTAAACTGTGTAAGTCTGAAAATCCCATTTTAACTTGTTTGAGTATTTGCAGTGACTTCTGGAAGCATCAAATCTGGTCCATCATTGTAGAGTGATTCAAATTCACCTTTTCATCTTTTTGCCTCCAACTTAACTCATGAGAAAAGAAAATCAGGTAATGTAATCTGTACAAGCTGGCCTCTTCCACTCTACTACCCTGCTGACTGCAAGTTCCCCTCCTGCCTGCCACATTATCAGAACTCATATCCAGAATGTTCTAGAGAATTGTTCTGTGTTCCTTTGTAAAACTGGGACTCTCATTCAGCACCTGTGGAGTGGGTGTAAGGTTGGAAGTGAAGTCAGCCAAGGACCCTTGGCTCTGATTGGACTGAAATCAGCTTCTTTGCACTTACTGTGTGTCTCCAAAGTAACGTGTGTTGGGGGCCAGAATTACACGTAGCTGAGCACTTAGTATTCTCAGACTCCAGAAGCACCAGTACACATCTCTCTCACACCACTGAATAGTACCAAGCATGGAAATTTATCACTGATGTTATCCCAGGCACCTTCAAATATTCAAATGTTTTGTTCCTTAACTGAATTTACTGAATATGCATTTTAGATCTGATTTTGACATTTGTCTACTTTATGTATGCCCTTTAATGAGAGTTTTGACAAAACCTCAGATGCACTATTTTAGATACACTCTGCAAAAGAGTGGCTGTAGGAGATGGGGATTTTTTTGCTCCTCTCTGGGAATCTTGCAGGCATTTTGTGTAGCTGTTTTTTAACCAGGTTTTTATTTCCACATCGGTGTTCGTCCATGCTGTAACATACAAACATGTAAGCTAATTTCAGGACACTGACTTTTACACTCAGATTGCTGTAGCTTTTTTCTGAAAAGGTCACAAAATGACTACTCTGTACCAGTAAACACAATTAGTGAATTAGGTGGCTGAGGAAGTAAAAAACAAGCGCAAATGACTACTGTAAAAGAGGCTAAAAGAGCAGGAGATAGGTTATTCCATTTGCAGGTATGATTATGCCTACAGTATCTTTAACAGCTTGCTTGAATAGTGGTAGCTAGCTCTGTTCCAAAGCACCAGCCTATATTTTTGGATCATCTTTCAAGACTGAGATGATATAAGGCAATTAATAGTGTTTTGTGACCTTCTGCACCAGTAGTCCATCTTTTTGGCATTGAAACTGATTTTGCCCAACTTGGCATTTTATCACCTAGGAGTACATGGGGAGATCAAAGAGACACCTTTTACAGCAGCAGTGGAATGATTTAGTTCTGTCACACTGTTCTTCAAATTCACTGTTTCTTACAAGCTGATGAGGCAAACCTCTTCTTTGCTTAGTATCACATAAGGTACATTGAAAGGCTGTGAAGAGGCAGATGTTCTATAGCTTCACTTCATATGCAGAAACCTGTTATTCTTTATTTGCATTCAATTAGAAGTCAGACCCCGATGAATATCTAATGTAGGAAATGGGGAAAAGATTTGCCATCAAGCATATGCTTTGCTTGTAGTGGATCTCAGTAACCTGCTACTGTGTCTTCCTGCAGTGATTCGGTCATTCCTACTCTGTTATTTACACCTTCCAGCTCAGGGGTAAAGAGTGTTAATAGGTGACAACTGGAGTTACATTCCTGGTTTTAGAAATGTTGCCTTTTCTTGTTCCTTTTAAAAAGCCATTCTGCAGTTGCAAGATTTCCCTTACTAAGTAGCTCTGTTTAAGGATTTAAATGCTGTAGCATTACTTTCATATTCATTTTCTTTTTTGGTATAGTTGTGCCTTGTTTGATCTTGTGAAGGCTCCCTATTCTCCTGGAAATCCTGAGTATAATATGAGGAGCTCAGAAGTTATAAAACCGTTGTGCTGTCAAGAAGGGAAGGTTCAAATGATCACTGTAATATGAAGCAGAAGTGGCAGACTCTTCCAGAGCAGCTGCTGTGGTTGCTGTGACCCTGTAAGAGCACACATACCAGGGTATTACAGTACCAAGAGAGAGATGGAAGTTGTGTGGAGCCCGAGACATCAGACAGGAATAAGCAAAGCAGCTTTTCATCACTGCAGCTCAAGGTTTTCCAGACTTCAGGGGAAAATGACAGGAATCTCATACCCTCCAAAACTGGGATGTGATTAGAAACTTGGTTTGTTACATCTTCCGTCCCCTTTCTTCTCTGTGGACCACTCCCACCACACGTTCTGGAGAACACATGAGATTTCTTCCTCTTTCCTCTTTTCTCTTTGCTTTGATCTAACATTGTAAATTAAACCATCCTCACCCATATCCAAGCAATGCAGTGACACAAAGGGGAAACCTTGAGAGTATTTTTAGGTGCTTTGCAAATTTAAGCAAATAGATCAATATTACTTCAAGCATGCCTCAGATTTGGAATGGATTTTTGTCCTGCTATTGTGATAATAAATTTAAAGATTTTAAGGAAAAAAAAAAGTGCAACTAGATGAAATGATGAAACTAATTCTGCCACATACAGTTGCCTAATTCTTGTGTTTTCTCCAGGCATCTCTAGCACAGAATAAAATGTAGAGAAACAACTTTTTTCTGTGCAACAAGATTAAGTGTCTCATCTTAAAAAAAAGAAAAAAAAACCTGGCATGGTTTCCTGTGAAGGTAATAGGTATTTCAGATAACTGTATCAAGTGTTTCTGGACAGTTTCTCCAGAATGAGCTTGCTTCTGATGAGCATTTTCTCAAGATGCAGTAAAGGACAGGCTGAAAGCCAGAATGAATCATTGTTTTGGTAGCAACAGCCCATCTGCAGCCGAAATCATTCATGGTGCCCCTTGGCCTATCTCTTAGTATGTCAAAAGCTGTGAAAACATGAGGCTGAGGACAGACTGAAGGGGCTTGAAGTCATTTTGGGTTCTGCTGTATGTTAGGGAAGCACTTGACAGAAATCTGCCAAGTGGCTCATCAGACTAGAATGCCAGTGCACCACTGCTGTGGTTGATTTCTGATGTCTGCTTTTGACAGATAATGAGGATTTTGGAGGGTAAAAGGGAATGTAGTTTTTATCTTGATTTTTAAAAGCATGGAGTTCCTAGTAACCTGAAGAGGAAAAATATGTAAAACATCCTGATACAGGAAATGAAATAGTGAATCAATGCTGATAAAAGGGATGGGGGAAGAGCAATGAAACATACTAGAGACATCTAGTATTTATTAAGAGCCCAGCTCACTGCAGTGAATATGGAATCACAGAATGGGTCATGTTGGAAGGGAACACAGTGGGTCTTCTGGCCCCACCTCCCTGCTCAACTGAGGTCATCCTAGAGTTCATGGCACAGGATTGTGTCCAGAAGTTCTGGAATATCTGCAGTGAGGGAGACTTCACACCCTCTGTGGGCGGCCTGTTCAGTGCTCGGTCACTGCACAGCAGAGAAATTCTTCCTGATATTCAGGTGAAACTTCCTGGGCATCAATTCCTGCCTGTGGCCTCTTGTCCCATTGCTGGGCCCCACGGAGCAGAGCCTGGTCCCTGCTCTGACACCTCCCTTTGGACACAGGGATGGTGTTGCCTCTCAGTCGTCTCTTCTCGGGGCTGAACAGGTCCAGCTCCCTCAGCCTTTCCTCATCAGAGAGATGCTCCAGTCCTTACACAGAGAGAGAACACAGTGAGATTATTGACAGGATCGGATTCGCAGCAGGACTGCCTTGAACTGCTCTCGCTCCACCAGCTCCTAGAATTAAAAAGCACATGAATGTCTGTACCCGGAGCAAAGGTGTCCCTGCTTGTGTTCAGGAGGTCCTTCCCTGCCGTGCAGGTCCGGAGGTGCCGGTTTCCCTGCGGTGCAGGTCCGGAGGTGCGGGTTTTCCCCAGAGCCATGGGAGGAGGTGCGGGCTCTGCCGAGGTGTGGCTGCCGCCAGATGGAGCCGCCGGGCAGCGGGACCTGGGTGCGAGAAAAACCCATCGCGGGAGGACCCAACACAGCGCCGGGATCCTGCCCAAACCCACCGAGTGAGAGCTGTGCTGGTACACGAGCATCGGTGAGTGCTCACCCAGGCGAGAAACAGGCACATTCCATCAGATCCTGGCTGGGAACCACGGACACAATCAAATCTTAAACCAGCTGATAAAAGAACCCGATTCTCGTAAACCAGTTTCCCGTAAGAACCTGATTCCTGTAAACCAGTTTCCCGTAAGAACCTGATTCCCATAAACCAGTTTCCTGTAAGAACAGCTTCCTGTTGAGTGCAGCTGCGTTGGAGTTTGCCCGAGAACGTAGTGCGATCGCAACAGCATGTGCAGCAATACAGGACACACCCTGCACCGTTACCTTACATTTTGGTTTTAGTAATTTCTATCATACTAAACACCAGACCTAAAAAATACCTGCGGACGCAGCCCTAATAACCCGTGTGTATTTTTAACTGGAGTAGTGAAGTAATGATTTGGTTTGGCTAGTGATAAAAATTCCTTCCTTTGATGGTTGGCAGACTTCATTGCATTTAATTTTGCCCCTTGGAAAGCTGCTTGCAGCTGGAATTTGGGGTGTTACTTTTTAAAACGTACATGGCATTTAGGTTCTTTGCTCATTTTAGGAATTACATTTGTGTTTTACATTCAAGTCATAAAAATCAAGAGCATCGGTAGACCTGTAACATTTTGAGTTGTTACACAGAGAGTTACTTTATGTGATCATATAAAGCATGGGGAGGTTAAGAAGTCCCCAGTGCAGCCACAGGAAAGGGACAAAAATTGTGAGTTATATTTCTCCTTCATTTTCTCATCCTGCATTTTCATCTTCTGAACAAGGGACTGAGGGGACATGGTTTATCTTAAATCAGAAATGAAATAATAATAAAGGCTTAGTTTACAAAGCCAAAAACTTCTGTTATTAAACAATTCTTGAGGAAATGGCAGTGTTTTTAACATGTGGCAGTAACTTTTCCAAGACTGTACTGGTATTATGAACCAGTGTGATATTTCAGGAGCCATATGTGACACAGCTGTTTTAATGCTCATTTGATTGCTCCTGGTGCTGTCAGACTAGCACACTGCATTTTACTGAGCTGGTGACTGAAACAAACCTGGATGACAAGAATGAAAAAATATTCTGAGATTAAATTCTCAGAGTAGGGCCAGGCATGTCCTAACATGGTTCTGTGGCAGGCAGGCCCTTTCCTCCTCCTTTATCCCAGCTCAGATGGGATTGGGATGTGCTGTTCCACAACCATGTTCCTAAAATCATAGCATCATAGAATGGTTTGGCTTAGAAGGAGACCTTGAGGAACATCTTGTTCTAACCCCCTGCAACAGGCAGGGACACCTTCCACTATCCCAGGTTGCTCCAAGCCCTGTCCAGCCTGGCCTTGGACACTGCCGTGGATGGGGGCAGCCACAATGCCTGTCCCTCTCTATTCCAGTGCCTCACCACAATCAAGCAACTTTTTCCTAATGAAAGGAATGAGAAGGAGGTGTCTTTACAAACTGTGGGCCTGCTGGTAGATAAAGCCAGATACTGATAGCACAAAGAAGCAATGGGAGGAACCATCAATTCCAGAGGAATTCCACCGACACAGACTGTTGCTCACCCAAGGCCATGCTAAATTCCTGGACTTAGAGAAGAACAGGGATACACATTAGAAGAGGCGATTTGGGAAGTCTGTACCTCTCAAATACCTCAGCCAATGGGGAAGGAGAGAGGGAAATGCGGCCGGGAAATTAGGATAAAAAGGAGGCTGTGTCCTTTAGCAATTAGAGAGACCCCAGGTGAAATGCCTCACGGCCTCTCCCTTTATTTGAATGAAGTTACAGAACTCCTCTGTCTCCTTTTTGGACATAAACCTCTGACATCGTGCATTAATTTTACTGATATAATCTCTAACCTAAACCTACTCTCTGTCAGTGCGAACCCATTCCCCCTTGTCCTGTCACTACATGCTCTAGTAAATAGTCTCGCCCCATCTTTCCTCTAAGTTCCTTTCATGCATGGGATAACCACGGTTAGGTCGCTCCAACGCTTCTCTCCTCCAGGCTGAACAATCCCGACTCTCCCAGCCTTTCCTCACAGGAGAGGCGCTCCATCGCTCTGAGCGCCGTGGTGCGAGCCCTGGGCCCGTCGCAGCGTGCGGCGCCCCGCACAGAGGCCGCGGCCGCGCCGTTCCGAGCCGCGCTCCCGGCGCCAGGAGCGGGCCGAGCCCGGGGGCGGGCGGAGGCGGCGGCACCAGGCGGCGGAGCAGGC
>VXBT01008394.1:0-16271 GCA_013400235.1 Oriolus oriolus | reverse complement strand
TATTCTGTCACATACATTACACTCGTCAATTAGTTAAAAGGGCAGAGATGTGCTGTGTTTCGCCCATCACTTTTCCCGCTCCCCCCTTCCCTTCCCCTAGTCCTGGCCACACCCTCAGGTTCTTCCTATTGGTTCCAGTACCCCAACTCCGCCCATGTGCCACCCCTGCACCCTGAGAAAACCCCGGCCCCTTGCCATGTGCTCTCTCTGCCTCTCTGCCTCTCCCCGTCTCCCGGCCTCTCAGGTAACCGGCTAGTCATCATGTAGATAAAGGTTCCTCCTGAAGCCACCATGCAAGACAGCCTTCTCCCTCCTTCATCATCACCGTTTTGTGGGGCCCAGCCAGCTGGACCAGAAGCGCGGGGTTGCTGGAGGGCTACCGGGAGAGCAGGACGGCCGCTCTCCCCAAAAGAAACCCTGCAGCATTCTCTGGGAACAGTTGCAGCTTGCCATAGCATTGCAGGAAAAACACCACCGCAATAGGATGGACTTATTTCTATGCTGGGAGCAAGGGTTAATCTCAGAAATAATATATACAGAAGAAAGCTGAGTGCACTGCAAAGCTGATCCTCCTCCAAATAACACAGATTTTATTTGTGGAAAATTTCCTTTTTTTGTGCACTAGATGTCAGGGTTGGACTGAGAGGATGAGCCCATCCATTTCATCACACATTTCTATACATGAGGCTGGATGCCATCAACACAACTAAGTTATAAGCTTAGGAATTATTTTTGTGAAGCATTTGATATTTACTAGGAGCAGTCTGCACCAATATCCTCTCTCCTCCATTTGGCAGTATTTTATTTCAGCCAAAAGCCCCAGGCTTTGGAAGAGGGAAGAAACATTCTGAGATATCTTTCCAGTACCAGTGAGTGTCTGGCAGCATTCTTCACCTTCTGAAGCTCCAGGAAAAAAAAAAAACAAACTAAAAAACACCTCTAAACTTCACTTGGGTGAACAGCCACTTTCTAGAGGGGACTCTACCAGACAGGAGTTCAGCACAGCATGGATACCTGGAGGGAAGTGAGAGCAAAGGAACCTGATCAGAACTCCGCTAAATTTTAGAAGCTGTAGGCACTCTCCGTGACAGAACAAGCTGAGTGGTGTAGCTGACACTCCTGGAGGATGGAATGCCACCCAGAGGGACCTGGAGAAGCTTGAGAAGTGGACTCATGTGAACCTCATGAGGTTCAACAAAACCAAGTGCAAGGTGTTGCACCTGGGTCAAGGCAACCCCCAGTATCAATACAAGCTGGGTGATGAACAGATCACTTGCAGCCCTGCTGAGAAGGAATACGGGGTACTCATGGATGACAGGCTGGATACGTAGCCCAGAAAGCCAACCATGTCCTTGGGCTGCATCAGATGCTGCATGGCCAGCAGGTTGACAAAAGGCAATTCTACCCTTCTGTTCTGCTCTGGTAAGATCCCACCTGCAGTGCTGCGTCCAGCTCTAGGGTGCCCAGCACAGGAAGAACATGGACCTGTTAGAGCAGGTCCAGAGGATGGCCACGAAGATGTTCAGAGGGCTGGAGAACTTCTTCTATGAAGACAGACTCAGAGAGCTGTGGTTGCTTGTCCTGGAGAAGAGAAAGCTCCAGGATGACCTTTTAGCACCTTCCCGTATCTGAAGTAGACCTACAAGAAAGCTGTAGAGGGACTTTGTACAAAGGCATGTAGTGATAGGACAAGGGTGAACAGATTTAAACTGAGAGAGAATAGATTCAGGTTGGATATTAGGAAGAAATTCTTTACTTTGAATGGTGAGGCACTGGAACAGTTTGTCCAGAGAGGCTGCAGATGCTCCATCCCTGAAAGTGTTCAAAGCCAGGCTGGATGCGGCCCTGCCCATGCAGAAGATGTCCTTGCTCATGTCAGAGGGGTTGGAATGAGATGATATTTAAGGTCCCTTTTAACCAAAACCATTCTCTGATTCTGTGATGATACCTCAGGCAGGTCATTTTATTACCCCGTGCCTTGACTACATAGCAGTACGTTCAAGATAACTCATCTCTTCCTCAAGGCGAAGGAGAGAGTGTGGACCAGGAGAGCAAAGACAAAAATCTCTCCCTTTGTAAGATGCAAGTGACAGAAGAATGATAACACAAATAAACTGTTAATAATAATGAAAGAAAAAAAAAAGAGGTTTCTCTTTCAATCTCTTCAAGTGACCTAGTGCTGTCCACTTGCTGCCCACAGGCAGAACGCTGTTAGGCAAAGTCTCCTATGGGGAAGAAATGACCCAGACAGAAAATGTGTTTGGAAAGACAATGTAATTTTGCACATATACATATATATATGGATATAATATATGCAGTATACAGCCAATTTGTGTAAAACATTTTAGGGTATTCTACAAGCAAAATACAGTTCTTAGAAAATTCCTAGAGATAAATCACATTTCATAAGCAGGAGGCTTTAAAGTGCATTACTTTTAGCATTGTGTTTAGGCAGTGACCCAGCCCTGCTGCTGGAGTCACAAGTTCTGGTGGTGGTTAAGGACAACATCACAAACATGAAGCACAGGGTACAAAGGATGAATATAACTGAAACACAGTGACATCAGAGTACTTGGGCAGTGAAGATGTCAAGCAAAATACTGTAAAAAGGTGTGAGATCTTGAGATGAGTGCACCCGGAATTGCACTGGTCCTCTCTTAAGTGGGTGAAGGGCATCTCTAGCACCAGAAAAACACCTTGGCTTTTTTCATGTGACAACCAGCCTTGATTTTAATGTGACTGTCACACAGCAGTGCTACATACACCAGCTGGTGCAGCTTTAATGTTGGACACCATTACAAACTTGAAGTGTATAACAATGCTAATTAACAGTGAGCAAATTTTTAGAAATAGAAATAATAGAATTGGTAGGTGGCAGGGAGAGTTATAACACGAATACTTAAAACAAAGAGTTTTCAGCCAGGTTTCTGTATGAGAAATTTTGCTTCACAAACCTTGACACTCCTTGGAGGAGCCAACAATGGTTTGCAATTCTCCATTTTTCCAAGGTCCTCATCCAAAGAATGTCAAAGCTACTGAGTTGTCATGGATTAGAAGAGGATTGCAACATATGATCTTAAGATGGGTAAATAACTAGTTAACAATGGGGAGAAAAATAAAAATGCATAAATAAATTTAAAAGTGTGATGAAATGGTCAGGATTCATAGTAAAGAAGGACTGTTGTTTCTGCTATTCAATGTACTTCTCCAGAATATGTGATTTGGAAAAGTAGAAGAAGAAAGCAAGTGGGGAATAGAAATTAAGAAAAAGTGAAGAAGTAGAAAAGAAGAAGAAGCAGCAGCTTACTTCAGTGTAGTTGGCAAATCCACCAATTCAGTGTTGGTTAGTGCAGAAAGATGTATATAGAGAGAGGCAACCCTAACTTCACAACTCCACACGTGCATTTGGGCTAAACATTAATTAGGATTTTTTATATATAATTCTACAGAAACTACTGTTCAGTCCTCAAGGAGGTTCAAAAATGAAAGTATAACTTTAAAATCTATTTGGAAAAGCCATAGAAGGTAAAACAGAAAGTGTAATTACATTATTGTAAACATTTCTGGTATACCTGCAACTGGAGCAGTATACAGTGCTTGTTCTCTCCTTCCAAAATGAGATTAAAACCAAGAAGATATAGAGAAGAGCAGCGAGTAAAATAAAATGCAGAGTAGGTTTGCCTGTGAGCAAAGTAAACAGAGGACTGCGAAGGGACAGTTGAGGTAGTATGTAAACCACCAAGGGCTTGGGGAAGGAGGACAGATGTTGGAACCCCAGGTTCTGAGAGTTTCAGCCTTTCAGTGCTGACAAGCAGTGATTTTCAAAAGCATACTGCATTTGACCTGAGGCCTTGTGAAAGACTTCCTAAATTGTGTGATGACACTGAGATTGTTTCTGTATAATTAAAATTATGTCACTGGGTAGAATATGTAGAAATGTAGAAATTCAGTAGTGTATATATATGTGTGTGTAACAAGATGGAGGGTTTTGGGTGTAGGCTTCTTGTTCTTTTCTTCTTCTTCACCTTTCTTGGTGTTCTGTCACTGGGTGAAAAAATACGCAGTGCGGAACGTAAATGAACAGTTACTGGATTATAAGTAAAAATAAATTAGTTGGCATTTGTTAATTGGATAGTTTGAGATATAAATGACCTTGTTAGCTAGAACTTTTCGCCATTTTCTCTGCCTTTTCTGCCTTGTTAACTCAAAGGCTGAAGCTGTGTAGCCTTGCTTTAGATAAGATAAAATAAACATCTGAGACCGGAGAAGACTAAGTCTCCCTCTTACTTGTAATTCAAACTCTGAGTAAAAGGACTTACAAATAATAAGGGAAAAATAACAGGAGGCCGGAAATTCACAGAGAGAGAGCTATTTGCCACTGTTTCTCAAAGTGCTAAATCTGGGGGCAAGAGGAGCTTTTTCACAAGGGACATGTTCAACCGTGAAACTCAGGCCCATGGGACACTGTGTACTGAAAGAACGCATGGGACCAAATTCAACTAAATTAATGCCATAAAAGGCAATCAGTGTTACTTAACATTCAACAGAATTTGAGCAAAGAACAATTTTAATGTTGTGCTATTGGCTCTTTTTTCCAGTGAGTGAAGTGAGAGGACTCTTTGTACTCCAGCCTCCTACCTGCATCCTCCTGAATACCTATCACACCATGACAGGAGGACAGTTATTCTCAGTACTGCTAGGCAAGAAAAAATTTCCCATGCTGTCTGAAATAGGAGTTGTTTTACCTGTGGTAGGCAGAAGGTAACATTAAGAACACCATAAGGAAACCAATAATCTAGGAAAGCATTGGCTTAATTTGACAGGAGGTAAGTCACATACAATTACTTCTTTTAAGGTAACAGACCAATATTTTAGTACTAAGTGTGCATATGCTGCAATTACAAGGCTATTGAAAACATTTCTAACAAAATGTCCATTATATTGTATAGCTAAATCATACACTTGGTTTTAGTTAGAACTGCAGCTGCTGTCAATGTCGCGTGGCCTGTGCAATGATTCCACAGTGTTCTCTGTCTGCCATTCCAGAAGAAGCGTCTTTGTCTCTTCTGCTATTTCCTATTCCAACTCTGGGAAATATGTTGAATTTTCTTCATTCTTCCCCTCTCGTCAAACACTTTACCTCTCACTGGATGTTCCTCCAATTTCTTGTGTAAAGTGGGGAAATAGTCTCCTGGGTTGCGAGTAGGCCTCCTGAGGTGATGCAGTTGAGGTTTGATAGCTGGTGGTGACAAAGGAAGAACAATGATGGTTACTGTGCCTAGCTTTCACTCACTTGTGGAGAAGAAATGATTCCTCAGAAGCTGTATCCATCCCACTCAGCACAGCCTGTCTGTGCAAAGGAGGGTTTCTCAGCCTGCGAGCCAGGATTCTTTTGGGTTAATGGATAATTACAGACAGTTAGGAAGAAGTTCACAGAAAAAAGGTTTTGAAAATATAAATCATAAATATAGATGCAAAACTCTAAAATGAAACATAGGCATCTCCAAAATTGAAACTGGGGCAATTAAGCACTACAGAATACTGGATCTTGAAATCACGCCTTTATTCCAACATCTCAGCAGACAACGTCAACACAGGAAGGAACATTCTCATGGTTAGAAATTAACAGTTTAGACAGTAGATGAAACTGCCAAAACTAAATGAAGAAGCAACTTCATACTTACCTATCTACATATATAGAGCGAAACACCTCATTGTTTTCAAAATACTGTTGGTGAAGGTAATTTTAAGGCAATAAATCTGAATTTTGATCATGTTTCTCAGAATTCAGGAATAGGTAGATCTGAGGCATTTTGTCTGATTTTCCAATAAACTACAGGCCATTGTGAAAGTTGGAAGTGGTCTACATATATTAACCTGACCATTCTCAACTTCTCGACTCTGTTTATTTGAACCTACATCTTGCTTTCTTGCCTCTTTACATAGATAGACTAAAAAATTAAACATGACCATGATCAATATATTTTCATCTTATGTTTAGTTATTAATTTGCAAAATAACCAATTGAATAATTAGTATGACAGAGATTTTAAAAGAAAAGTTATTGCTCTTAGCAGGAATCCTAAGAAGCAAAAAAGATTCCACTGTGGAAGCTAGCTAACATCACTGATTCAAATGCTACAACAGTCACACTCCCATCCTGCTAAACCCCTCACGTGATTGATCACACTCTAAAATGTCTTGGGAAACAAAAAGCTATGGATTTTCTAAGCTTTAGAAATGTGCATCTAGATTTCTGCATAGTCATAATCCTTCCTGTTCTCAACTAAATTAGTTTCACATTCATTAAAAGGTTGAAAAATAACCAGGAGAATTACTGTTCTTTGAGGCACATTCACTTTTCATATTAATTCAATTTTCTGAACTCAGCATGGATTCAGCCAAACTGTTATTGAATTTTCTATTGCTCAGTGTGGGGAAATGTTTATTGTTACCAGCAATTTTACTGGAGATTTCACCAGAAGAGATGACCTTGCTAATAGATTTAAGGGGGCTTATCCAGAACAGTGACAATGCTGTTTATCATCTTCATAGAGAAGGACATAAAAGGGATTCATGACATTTAACTTCTTAAGACTTTAGTGCATCAAAGTGATGGGCAGAAGACTTTGTCAGGGCTCTAGAATTCTGTTCCCAGATTTCTTACTGACTTCTTGTGTTAACTGGACTATAACTTTCAGTCCAGTTTCTCTGCATGTAAAATGGGAATAAAAATTACAATACTTAGCTCACAGGGTTTTTATAAGAGCCTTCAATAGGTTATGATTCTCAGGACCTTCACACATGGAGTGATTTAAGTACTTTTTTCTTTTCTTTTTTTTTCTTTTAATTTAGGGAAAATAATGCTTTTTCTAAGATCATGTCTATCATCAAGGCAATGAAAGCAGAGAAAACATATTTGGTAGCACAATATTGGTAGTGACAGTGTACTACCAACAGTGCCAGTGTAGACTAGAATAGTCACACAAGTAGCATCATGCAGATAGACTATGTGTTGTCCAGACACCAATTCAGCAAGAAGGCTGAGTGCATTAGCCACTCTGTTTGCTCTGACCGGTGGGATGTGCAACCCACCATCTTATAGATCAAACCTCAGATCTGGCTAGGGTAGCATGTGCACAGTATTTCCTCTTAACCCTTCTTTGATACAACTCTTTCTTTGATTCTTGGAGAGATGCCACTTTGATACAACTCTTTCTTTGATTCTTGGAGAGATAAACACCTAGGCCTATGTCTACATCATGCCTTGATTTGTGTAACAGATGAAAGAATGAATGTCAGAGATGATGCTTAGTAGACAACTGCACATGAAAAATAAGCCTAGACTGCTGGGAAAAATCTTGTTTCTGGCTTTTGCAGCCTTTGTCAAAGAAGGAGGTTTTCTGCTGTAATTATCAGAAAGATCTGCGGGACAGGAGCAGAAGAATCAAGACTGTGTTTCATTAGAGTCATTCAAGAAATGGTCTAAACTTGGAGAGACTCAGTCTCCTAAAAGTGTTAAGAAAATCTGTGGTTATACAAAATTCACTTTCATCCAATGAGACACCTCAAGGAAAGTTCAAAGATAGCTACTTCTTGGTCAGTCACTATGACACTAGAGAGCTTTCCACTGTGGGAATTGATGAGTCTGACAGCTGGTCTGAAAGCCTCACAGAGGCTGACTTAAAAGCAGTCAGAATCTACCCATGAGAAACTGCAGTCACAGTGGAAGCCACAGTGATAGCCAAAGATGATAATCAATGAAAGAAGACATTCTGGACACAAGGAGAAGATGTTCTTGTTATGGGACATTAAGTGTGTACAAGAAGGAACTTGCATATAATGTGTAACTAACTATAATTTTGCTTGTATAGCTAATTGTATTGCTGTTTGAATGGTCATTGTTTTGTAGACAGCCCTGTCATTGTTTGCTAAGCAGCCAATCATAATAAGCCACAGTAACTGTGAAGAGGTATAAGAACAGTAGCAGAGAAATGAATAAATCTCCTTTCTTTCTTTTGCTTCTTATGGCTTTGGATTGCAATAACTGTGCCATGTGTCCGTCTCTACAAAGCGACATTCCACCATCATCTCCTATGGAGCCAAGAGCAGAAGCTTTAAGAAATTGGATGCAGAGATGTTACCAGGGTTCCAAGTGCTTTGGAGCACCCACTGGTCTCCTGCCAGGCATGGGAAGAATTCTTACCCCTAGGGGCATGTGGCCCAAGATAGCTCCAAACTGAGGGAGAATAGGGTTTGGACATCTCCTGGGAGGTTTGACCAACCTGTGGGATGGTATGGAAATGGATTTTTCTCACATGCTCAGGGAACAGTCAATCCTAATGCTGGGGTCAGGAAGCAATTTTCCCCCAGGGCACATTTGCACTCATTCCTGGGGTGTTTTTGCCTTCGTCTGCAGTATCAAACATGACCACTGGTCAGGCTACTCCAGTCCCTTTTGGCCAGGTTGCTGCCTGCTGCTCATGCACCATGAAGACAGCCTGTTGTGCCCCACAGGTCTTCTTTCACCTTCTTCCTTTGTGTGATTGCTACTGAACCTAATTATTAATGTTCTCTTCAGGAAACAGGGTTTGCTTGGCCTGTGTTCCTTCTGCTGCTTTCTGTAGCTCTGTTAGACTGACAGACTGCAAAGAAATGTTTTTTTAAACTAAACCGAGATGCATCACCCAGCTCCTGGCTACACATGGGCATTGTGTTAACACTTGTGAGCAGGGACTCTGAAATGGTTTCAGAAAAATAACAATAAATAAACTAAAAAATAAAATCCTGATTCCAGCTGTAGCCTTTGTGTTATGTGTCCTTGAAAGCATTTTTGGTGCTGAAAAACTCACGGCATTTCAGGCAAATGAAATTGCTATACATCATTTAAGTCGTGGTCCGCAGGGAATAAAAATGGAAATAGAAATAGAAATAGAAGTAGAAATGAGCATGTTACTCCTAGAATTCTGTATGACAAGCTAAGATCCAGGTCTGAGGGTTCCATCCTGGAGAACAGCTCTCTGCAGTGCAGGTCCCAGACCCACCCAGGAGACAGGGGCAGAGATGGGCACACCTACAGCAGGGCTCAGGCAGAGACTGTAAGTCCCAGGCTGAGTTAGGATCAGCCCTGCATCTTTGGCAGGAGATGGTGGGGGTCTTTGGTAAGGCTGGTCCCAGACACTGAGGCCTATGTGCACTCCCATGACTGACGGAAGTACACCTCCAAATGTTTCCGAGCCACAGAAATGAAAATGTGGTCACCCAGGGATTGCAAATAATAATAACCTGGGTTATCAATCCCCCTACTGTGCTTTCTCATCATACTTAGTCCAGGTACCTTGGAGAAATGTTTAATTCAACTTCTCTGCACTGAGAAAAAGGAGTCATTCAAAGAGGCATTAGATGTGCTCATGGCATCTGGACTCCCTGTTGTGCTGTGATATGCTGTTGAGTTGCCAGTAGACTCTGGTTTCATCAATGCTCAAGCCAAGGTAGGAACATTGTCAGGGCTCTCTCCTGTACGCAGCTACCTCACCTCATAAAACTTCACCAGCTGTGTGACCTCTTGGGTGATTCGTCCCCTCTCACACTTAAAATTGACAAGGTACAGATTCAAAAGACAGCAGTGAGGAAGACTGACCAATTTGCTGGCAAGGAGATGTGTTGCCTTGCTGGTCACAGTTTTTCAATGTTTTTAATTCTGTAGCTAAGAGTTCTCACACACTTTCTGTAAACATAAGCCATGTTATGTCTAACTGACCGAAATGTTTTCATTCCTTCTCCTAAGGCGGAGAAAATTTGATTGATCTCTCCTTTGACCTATGCGGTTGAAGGGTGGTAATTGCCATTTTCTCCACCTTAGGAGAAGGAATGAAAACATTTCGGTCAGTTAGACATAACATGGCTTATGTTTACAGAAAGTGTGTGAGAACTCTTAGCTACAGAATTAAAAACATTGAAAAACTGTGAACAGCAAGGCAACAGAGATGGATGGCATCATACACACACATGCCTTTTTTGGTCAGCCTCACTCCTTTAGAAGTGATATTAAACACAATGTGATAAAGCTTCCCCTTTTTATTCAAGATGCTGAGTGCAATTTGCACAAAAAAACCCAAGACAATAACATTTACTCAATTAGAAAACTCTGTGTGTGTGTGTGTGTGTGTGTTTACAGCAGGCTGTTTCTTAACTACGTGTTAGTGGTTGCTTCCAGCAAAACCAACCCTCCAAAAACAAGATCTATATAGAGCATAGAGAAACAACACAATAATGGCTGTAAACAAAATATGTCATCAGCACCGGACTATATGCATGGAAAACATTGTACTATTACCTACTCCCCAGCACATACTGTAAAAAACTGCACAGAAAGGGCTGATTTGCAAACCATACCAGAGCAAACAGATTGCTGTATAAGTCACAGTAACAGTGCATGGGTAGGAAGTTATCAGTGTTAAAACAGCCAAATCAAAAAACCCTCACTCTGTCCCTAATACGATTGGTTCCAAAACATACACTGAGGTAGTAGGTTTCTAACAAAGAGAGATAAAATACAGGCTAGTAATTTCTGGAAGTGCCAGACAGAAGGCACCTTCCTTTAATTTAACGTGATATTGTCACAATGAGTATTGCTACTGGAAGCAAGGCCTGACTGGCAACAAATCCACAGAGTCTTTTTGCAAGAAATGAACACTATTGGGTTGATTGCTCCTCTCTTTTGAAGGTGGATCCTCCCTACTGCTATTCTTCTAATCAAAACAGTTAACAGATCTCTGCATAGGGAGATGTTTAAAGGGGATCAAATGTTATCATTCACAAATTAAGAAACTGGGCACACAATAAGAATTTGAGCAAGGTCATTTAGCAAGTCATAATGAAGGGACTGCACTTGGTAGCTGTGAGAGACTGGAAAGATAGATGTCTCAAGACATTTTGGGGTTGTTGGGGTTTTAGAAGTTCTCTTTTTGTTTCCTTGTTCTCTTGGGGAATTTTCCCCCATACATGTTTCGGGAGGGGCAGTGAGTGCTAAATACTTGGAAGAGACAAAAGATCTGGCCACAGGGGGAGGCGTCCAGCTAGCTGGCCTCTTTCACCTGGGGTTGTCTCGCGCGTGGGGCAGAGAAGCCGCGAGAATTGAACTGGAAAAAAGGGGTTGGGTGCCACCCCTTGGGGCTCTTGTTCTCTCAGCGCTCAGAGGGGAAGGAGGTTGTGGGGAGAATTCGCCATCACTGCAGGCTCCTGTCTTCTGCTGCTTTCCTTCCACCAGGAACCCCCTGGAGATCCTACACCCGCCTTTCCCTGCCCGCGAGTCCTTTGCTGCTGCTGCTGCTGCGAGCCTTCACTACACTGTAGCTCTACACGCCCTGCCTGCCGAGAGGTCCCGCGGCTCCCGAGCCTGATACATCTCATCTACCACCCAGGATTTTGTGCTAACCCCTGCTGTTCCAGCCCGCTGTTCCCGAGGGTCCGGCTGGGCACCGGGATTGGCGGCCCAGGGGGTTTGTGGAGCTTTTCCTCCATCCCTTCCCGGGACCCTGGGCCGCCATTGCCGCATGGGCCCCGAGCTCACTCCGGAGCGCCCCCTGCAGCCGCGGGGGAACCATCGCACCCGCCCTGCGGAGGTGAAGGGTCACTGGGCTCCTGGTTCTGTTTGTTGTTACTGCCATAGTTACTGCTGTTTGTTTGCCTTGTTTTATATATATATGTATATATATATATGTTAGTAAAGAACTGTTATTCCTATTCCTGATATCTTTGGCTGAAAGCTCCTAAATTTCAAAATAATAATAATTCAGAGGGAAGGGAGTTGCATCTTCCATTCCAAGGGAGGCTCCTGCCTTCCTTAGCAGACACCTGTCTTTCAAACCAAGACAGGGGTGCACGTGTGTAGGGAAAGGGGCAGGTTGAGCCTTACCCTGGCGAGGCAATGCACTACCCTGTACACCCTACCCGCTTGAAGCCTGTATCCCAGCCTTGCAGAACCTGCTAATCCCTGGAGGCAATGCTCCACACCCACCTCTGGAGCCCCTAATCAAGGTCCTGAGTGGCCAAATGACCAGAAGTCCCACCTGGGGGAATGGCCCAGGAAGGCCAAGGGGTATTTAAGGCCAAACATGAGGCAACCACATCTTCACACGACCACCTCTTGGAATTTCTATCTAAACACCACTGGGACCCAGAAGTTTGGTAGCTATATGTGTGCTTTTCTTTATCTTTTCTATTCTCTCTCTTTCTAATTCTCTCTTCTTGGAATTTTTGGGTACCTTAAAATAGAATGGGCTTAGAGTTTGCTAAGTTGAAGGGCCAAGTTAATGCTTTGAGAAGTGTTTTATGCTGATTGAATGTTGTACTAAACCTTTTGCCAAAATTCACTGATTTTCCAAAGTTGCCAGGAAAGCCTTTTTCTTGTTTTGACCTCTTGAGAATATCTTTTCAGTATTTCTCCCGTGCATCTAACTCAGAGTACACGAACAACCCTAAGCCCTGTTCAAAACCTCATTGAGCAAGTTGTTTGGCTACTTACAGCTCTAGGGCAAAACCTTCTCTTCTGCATTTATACCCTGACCTGCTTATTGTAATGGTGGTCTGCAGGCTCAGAAGAAGTATCACACATAAGAGATGTACAATTTGTTCTTTTCAGGGTGTCATTAATGGATCAATAGGTTAAAGGTGGGAAAGAGTTGGAGAAATGGATGAAAAGTCCTGTGTAAGCATTGCTTATTAAAAATAAACAAGAGGCCAATGTGAGAGGAATACAGGACTTGTCTTTATAAACAAGCTGTGGGCCTAGTAGACAAGTGTCTCGGTTTGAAAGACAGGTGTCTGCTAAGGAAGGCAGGAGCCTCCCTTGGAAATGGAAGATGCAACCCCTTCCCCTCCAAATTATTATTAGTTTGAAATTAAGGGGCTTTCAGGCAAAGATATGAGGGATAGGAATAACAGTTCTTTACTAACATGTATGAATATATATATATATATATATAAACAAAGCAAACAAACAGCAGTAGCTATGGCAGTAACAACAAACAGGAACAGAACTCAGTGACCCTTCACCTCCGCAGGGTGGGTGCGATGGTTCCCCCGCGGCTGCAGGGGGCGCTCCGGAGTGAGCGCGGGGCCCATGCGGCAATGGCGGCCCGGGATCCCGGGAAGGGATGGAGGAAAAGCTTCACAAACCCTCTGGGCCGCCGGTCCCGGTGCCCAGCCGGACCCTCGGGAACAGCGGGCTGGAACAGCAGGGGTTAGCACAAAATCCCGGGTGGTAGACGAGATGTATCAGACTCGGGCCCCGGGAGGTCCCAGCAGGCAGGGCGTGCGGAGCTACCGTGTAGCGAAGGCTCAAAGCAGCAGCAGCAGCAGCAGCAGCACAGGACCGGCGGGAGGGACAGGCGGGCGTGGGATCTCCGGGGGGTCCCGGTGGAAGGAAAGCAGCAGAAGGCAGGAGCCTGTAGCTATGGCGAGTTCTCCCCCACAGCCTCCTTTCCCTCCGAGCGCCGAGAGAACAAGAGCTCAAGGGGTGGCACCCAACCCCTTTTTGCAGTTCAATTCTCGCGGCATCTCTGCCCCACACACGAGACAACCCCAGGTGAAAGAGGCCAGCCGGACCCCTCCCCCTGTGGCCAGATCTTTTGTTTCTTCCAAGTATTTTGCCCCTCTCAAAACATGTATGGGGGAAAATTCCCAAAGAGAATAAAAAGAAAACAAGACAACAAAAAAAACTTCTAAAACCCCAACAACAAGGCTAAGCACTATGAGATAAGAAAGACAATGGGAAGAATTCCATTGACAGATGAATTAGAGAGATATGTATCTTCAAACATACCAGAGGTCTGCTGAAAAGGGGTGGGGGGTTGTACGTTAGAAGGGAATTTTTAGATATTAGGCATTCCGGGAAGTCTGTACCTCTTGAGTACCTCAGCCAATGGGGAAAGAGAGAGGGAAATGCAGTCGGGAAACTAGGGAAAATAGGATAAAAAGGAGGCTGCGACCTCCAAAAATTCGAGAGTCCCCAGGGGAATGCCCCATGGCCTCTCCCTTTATTCAAATAAAGTAACAGGACTCCTCTGTCTCCTTTTTGGACATAAACCTCTGGTGTTTGTGGATTAATTTTCCTGACAAATGCAAATATGAGTATAAAAATGAGTTAGTTTTAAGATTAGATCTGTTTACATTACATGAGAATTATAGATGTAGTGAGACATGAATGTTTCTTTCCTCAATTTTTCCTTAAAACAATGTTTTTCTTCAAAAAGAAAGACCTCTCCAAGATCTCTTCAAAAAGCACAACCTCTAAATGCCACCTGCAAGAAAATCCTGAGTGGAAACATCCAAAGTAGTAGCCTCTTTAGAAGGATGCTCTGCCTAAGTGGGCAGCTTTACCTTTACCCTATCTGTGAAAGTTATCAGTGGTGGATGTAGAAGGGGGATCAAGCTGCTTTTGGTGTTGAAGAATGCTGAGACTAGCCTGATTCAATGATCTTGAAGTTAAACACTCAAACAGTGTTTCCTGACAGGAACTGGCACCAGTGAGGACAGACTAAGTTCCTGATAGGGAAACTTTGGATAAACCAACAAGTTATAGTACTGATAACTTGTCTAAAGCTGCTGAGCTAAAGGTTGCTGAGCTGTGGTGTGCTGTTCTTGGTTTAGATACTCTCACAGACTGCGATTTCAGTCAAGAGAAAAGCGGAAAGGCGAGATTTACCTTGGAGTCCTTAAGTAAGCTAGTTGAATTCTCTACCTCAGTTTCCCTATCTTTAGAAATTACATTGGTAATGACACTAACTTTTCCCAGGGGGCAAAGTCCAAGCAATATTCCCACTATGTTGAAAAAAAAGCTTGATTATTAGTAGGACTCTCTGGGGAGCCAGATGCTGAAAAGTAAACAGCAAGCACCATGCCTGCATCAGATGTAAAAGGCACAAAAAAAGAAAAAAATTAACCCTTCTATGAGTTGAATTCAAATGCAGGGAAGATCTCATTGTTTTTATTTGGTAATAGGATGAACATACAAGAACTCAGTGAAAGAAAAACTGGAAATGTTGAAAAATGTTTTATCTTCTTTCAAATCAAGAACTAACAATAGATACATATTGTTAAAAATTAGTTTCAGAACAATTGAGAATATTTGCCATTACTTGGTGTCATGCATTTTGGTTTTCCATTTTTTTTTCCTTATTAGTCTTAACAAGCTAAACAGGTTTTTTCATTACCCTACCCACCCAGTCCCAGGAGAAAACTTGCGCTGAGTTTTGTTTTCAGCATGCTTTTTAACTTGTTTTCTATTTCCTGAATAAAAAACATAGCATAACAACCTGCCTTTTTTCTTCCTTGAAAAATGTTAGAAAAGAGGTGTCTCTTGTTAATTTTAATTCAGTGTAAGAAAGACATCTCTATTATCAGTTCTGCTTACATAAACATACTCTAAACCTCATACATAGAATTCCCTGCAAAATGCTGGCTGAGAAAAGGTTATTTTAAAAGACTAAGATCCTTGAATTTGATTGATTTCCTCTTATTGCTCCTACCAAGAGGTTTAATGTTTCTTAGTTTTATTTAGAACCTGTCACTGTAGGGTTAACCACAAGAGCAGTGAAATCTACTGTCACAGATAAGACACAGTGCCCACCCTTCCTCCCTGTTGAAGGTAGACAGTGCACTAGCATATGACTTTGAAGTGTATCATCAGAACAAAGAGAGAGATAGTCTCTCATTTATAAAACTCATTGTGGTGTAATCAGCTCCTACCACAACAAAAGAAGGTGGCCCCACCCTGATGCACCGGCTTTACACAGAATGCCCTGTGTGTGATGAGCTGTATATGTTTTTGTTGCTTTGTCCCTAGATGCTGCCCCGGGACTAGCAGAATTTTGCATGCAATGTCCTTTGATTTCAGTGCAACTAAAAGAGTGATCAGGCTCTAGGTGTTATTTTGCACTAAGCTGATTTGCAAATGCAATGACTTTTGTTTGTCAAGTAAGAATAGGGAGGAGAAAAGGGTAGTGAAATATTACTGTGAGAATCTGGGCCTGTAGAAAACCAGAAGACCTGGTAAAAACCTAACAAGAACACTACAATAAAAACAACAAAGATTTTTTTTTTAATTGCATATAAAAGTGCATAAAAATATCACCCAAGCAAGAAGAAAAGCAAAATGCTCACTCTGTCATTCGTCTGCTAGATTTCATCGCTAGAAAACCCCAATGGCCATAAGTAATTTAGTCTGATAGGTGTGAAGAAAGAGCTGTCAATAGGTAACCCATGTAAAC
>VXBT01008393.1:1440676-1518992 GCA_013400235.1 Oriolus oriolus | reverse complement strand
TTTTTTTTTTTTTTTTTATAAAGTTGCCCAAAATGCAAGGGATGTGCATAGGTTTACAACTTAGTCAGAATAATATTTTGCTTTATTCCCTTGGGTACGTGTTCCCATGAACGGAATGTACTTTGCTGTAGATTACAGGTTTTATCAACACAGATACACCAACGGCATGAACGCTTGCGACTGTCCACATGCATTAAGAGTCAAGACCCAATTTCAAATTTCTAAAACTTTTACAGAGTTCTTCAAAGAGACAGTATCACATTATCTGGATGTTACACAAAAGTACTTAAAAATACTATCCTAGGAGAGAAAAAAAAAAAAAAAAGCGCGAAAAAAAAAAGGCCTTTAAAATTTATGAATTTGTTTCGTAACCACTAGACTAATTACTTCAAATAAATAAAGGAAAGCAAAGTATTCCAATCCATAAAATCAGACTCTAAAAAGAATGTAGTGTTCCACCCCCAAGTTAAGGTAACAGAATCATATTATTATTACTATTAAAATAGATTATAGAAAGCAGCATCTATTTTGTGCAGTTTTTAGGGGCCCTTGAAATAAAAAGCTATGATTTCCAAAAATATAACATTCCAAAGGACTGAATAATACATATATTTAAAGATACATTTTATTAAAGTTTAGGAGAAATGATTAAAAAAAAGATACTGTCTCTTTAAATTAGTGTTTCATCCTTTTTTTTCCCCTCCTCCTATCTATTCGGACATGACAATAATTATATTTTAGGTCACACTACATCTAGGTAGTCTCTAGGGGCCAAGACCTGTTGACATAAGGTCAAGAACGAAGAGGTTTTCCATGTATGAGGTGGTTCCCAGTAATGACAGATTTTTTTTTTTGTTTGTTTTTTTTCTCCTCAATTCTCTCATTCCCGGTCTAGTAGACCCAGGAGACCGGGACCCACTGGGAGGCTGTACACACAAGCTCGATGGCTTCCTCCAGGTGCCTGATGGTTTCATCAATCTCGTTGTTGATAATCGTTAGGTCAAAGTAGTGTGCATATGTTCTCTGTAAGATTTCGGACTCCTTCTGCAGGCGCTGAAGGGATTCATCCTGTTCGTCAGCCGGGAAAGAAAACGGGAGAAAGGAAAAGTTGGCTCATTTTGTGCTCTTCCACAACAGCTACTCGATTGAAAAGGAAACGGGCAAAAAGGCCTCGGGGAGGCTGAGGTGCTTTAGCTCTCCCACCTACAGCTATGGGAATCACAGAGGAGAAAGGGCAGTTTCCCTCTGGAGGCTGACACTCAAACAGCACTCGGTTATTGGCGTTCTTGGAGACAAAACACAGCTCTAGTGTTAAAAAAGCAAGGTAGAGGATGGAAGCTTGGAAAAGCAGCAGTGGAGACCACATGTGACTAAATCAGACACGGTGCACAAGTAAGAGCTATTGGGCCTATGAACCAGTGAGAACACGAGAAACAGGAGGAGAGGGAGAGGGTGTCTGTCAGGTATCAGCTGTTCCCAGTTTTGGTAATGTTTTCTGCTCAACACCAATCTTCTGGGTCTACTTCCCTTAACCACAATTTTCTGATAAGGAAGTTCTCACTCCACATTGCTCCTCTGTGGTTTCTATCTCAGAGCAGGGCGTTTCCAGCCTCTCTCAGTGTGAGATCCTGGAGATGACCCAGGCAGCCTGGACATTAGACCTTTGTTAGGAAGGTCTGCCTGCCTGAGGGAGCTGCCTGGGAAGAGCAAAAGGCTTCTTCCCAGGGCTTTGCAGCAATTTTAAGTTTGAATTCCTTTCCTGCACATTTCCTTATGAATTAAAAAAAAACCCCAACAAACCCATTTGCTGTTTTCAGGAACCTTGAAACAGCCACAAGAAAGCAATCAAGTCTTTCCTGTCCCACAGGTTTGGGGTGGATATGGTGCAAAATGACTCGTGCTGCTCCGCAGTATCCATAGGCTCATCCTACCTGACCAATCAGCTGGGATCCACTTTTCTAAACAGAGTTTAAGGCTGCAAAAAGTACAGACAGTGCCCACAGCTTTTTCACTAGAAATTATTCTGGAAACAGAATTTTATCTGGCTGTTAAGATGACCTCCACCTTTTTTTTTTTTTGCTGTTTCAGCTTCCCAAGTATTTGTAATAACAGTGACAAGTAGCTGTGGAACAACAGCTTTCAGGTCCTCTGAAGGAAACAACCTGCTCTGAGACAGTTCTCCTTCCCAGCAGCAATGAAACCAGCCACTTCTGGGGGAGAAGTTCTCTGCCAAAGTTACAGTTCTGCTTCTCTCCTGAAGCTGCAGCCTCAGATGGGGAGGGGGCTGTGTGGTGTGGTTGCCTTCACTTGAAAATTATTTCTTTTCAAGTGAGGCAAATCCTCCTCACATGCATTTCTGTACGAGGGATGTGCCCTGTATGGGCCATTATGCACCACCAGCAACTCCTGGAACTTCTGTAGAAAATTCCAGTGTGTGCAAATTTAATTTATGCTATTAACAAACAGAACAACGTGGATCAATGCAAGTATTAAATATTTTTGTGGAATATTTCATATGGCCCAGTGTCTTTAGTCAGGTAAACTTCCAGCTTCTCATAGATTCCAAAAGAGACATCAATTTGTATCAGCTGAGCATCAAGCCTTTCCTGCTTACATTAACCTCCAAAGGAAGGTCAGTAACTTGTCAGGCAGAGTATTTCCAGTGCTTTAAATGTATCCAGCTAAGATTAATTTTGTATTTATAGTCTGTCTTGTCCAAATCATATTGCACCTTGAAAAGAGTAATCTCATGACACAGGGCTAACAGTACCTGAAAAGCCCCTGGAAGCCTTAGAACTGTTAAGTCCTTGTGCAGATTTTGAATTGTTATTTAGATTTCCCATCAATGTCACTTTTACCTATAGGTATGGCCTTTTCTCACTAGAGCATCTATCTTACTGTCACTGACAATGAAAATCTGAAAATCTTACAGCTATCTCATCTTAAAAAAACCCAACTGGTAAAGTTTACCTTGCATACACAGATGTCAGAAAACTAAGTGTTTCAAAAATTCATTAAATTTCAGTATTTTTCTGACTTAGCTTCTTCTAGATCCAACTTTACTGGGATCAAAGTGGTCTGTATTTTGGAATATCTAAATTTCCCAGTCCGTTGGAAATGTAAATCATTGCTTCTTTACTATACTTTTATGGGCAGTAATAAGTTTGGGATAGGCCATTGCAACAAGTTTCAAATAGGTTCAAACTTTCCTAAGCTCAGCAAAAGGGAAAGAGATTAAAAGTTCTTGATTTTTGTTTCCTTCTGGGACTAAATTTCACCCGTGTTTGTGATAGAGTATCTATTTGTGCATGTCAGACTTGGCTGTTTTCTCTGAGCCTGTAAGACTTAAATACCAAAATTCATCTTTGAAGCTAGCTGTAATCAGAGCATTTGCTGGAGTAAGTTCCTCTCAATTCCTCTAAAATGTCTTAATTAAATTTTGCATACTGAACATCCCAGATTATGTTCCAAGAAGGAAATTCTTCAGCAGTTGTACTCTCAACAGTGTCAAGAAAGAAGACATTTATCAAAATGTTCAGTGAGCTGCAGACAGACAAACTAATGGCCACAAACTTCAGAAATTTAACATTTGTGAGCACAACATCTGCCTTTTCTTCTTCCCTCAGCTCTTGTGCAATAGGCATTTTATGTGGGTCTAGTTGCAGTGTGTTCATTATTGGATCAGACTTTTTCTTCCTAATTCAGTTCACTTTCCTAATCTTCTCTCCTTTTCCACCACAGCTGCAAGGAGTGAAACATGGCTTTATCAATGAAATACCCCCATGTACATAAAGGCCACCAGTGGCCCCTTCACTCTCTGAGGGCTGGGTTTTTTTGGCCTACAAGTACATAGGACAAACAGCTGCCACTTGTGGCAATCAAAGCCCAGCCCGACAAATTACTAATATTTCCTTCTAAGGCTGTGGACAATGTGTAAACATCATCAGGCCTTTGCCAGTTTTGCTTCAACAGAAAGAAATTCTCAATTTAAACAGCTGGTGAACTCCACATTTCCTAAGAGAAATTCCTTTTATTCTTTGGCTGTAGGAAGGGAGGAAGCACAGCTAAAAGTCTGAAGAATTTGGCTCGATAAGGTTTACATCAAAGAAAAGGAGCCTGTGATCTCCTCTTTGCTGCTTTCTGGGCAATGGAGGCAGGAACAGCTGGAGGAAAGAGGAACTACTCCAAGGTTTTCTGATACGCTCTCTGCTCTCTCTGTTTTAGCACAACAACTATCTGGATTTAAGCTTCCTCTGTGATTAGACAGGTGGGTGCACTCTGGGAGATTCCCTGTATGATTTACGTTGCTCTTGTGCTTTGCAGAATTGCTCACAGTGCCTTGCTATATTCACTGGAAAGGATAATATTTTCTCCTGACTCTTGCTGTGTGGGCCTCGATTACCAACACATTTTGTGTGGTCTTTGACAGGCTAAAGTGTCTCAAGAGAGACACTGTTAGGATCAGGCCTCTGCACTGATTTTACCACTAAGTTCAGATATACATCTGTAAGGGTGGAAATTTTACTCTCTAGTCTCTTTTTTCACTAGCAGATAATTTTAGGGCAGATATCAAAAGTCATTATTACATTAAATTTTGACTCCAATGGCAAAAGTAATGTTGAATGGGAACAAGCATATCTACATTCTAGAACTACTGCAATAACCAGGACTACCTTGTGAGCCCCTAGCTGGTACTTACAGGCAGTTTTCTGCACCATTTTGGCAGCTATGTACAATTAGTACGAATGCAGGAAAATGAAAAGAAAAGCAAAGATGAAATTTAAGAAAACATGGGGAGGGAAAAAAGGGCAGTCATTTACAGAAGTGTTCTCAAAAAGCGCAAGTAAAATTAAACAAGGCAGGGCAAGAGGATCAACAGAAAGGGACACTCATTATGCAAATGAACCTTTTGAAAAGGAAGCATGAATGGGAAATAGGAAACACACATCCCTCACCCTTGTTTGCTGCCTTGCAGGCTGCTATCACACAGGCACGCTTTGCTTGTCTGCCTAGAAAACCTTGGAAAACATGATCCTGTGTCTGGGTAAGGTCTGTTGCTATCACCATTGCCTGCCCCTCCCTTTCCTTGACTTTAATTGATTAATAAATTAGCATGTTTTGTAAATGTGGCCTTGGTTCAGCAATTCATGTGCCTGGGTGAAACCCTGTGGGCACAGAGACTTTTGTCACAGGAGCTTAAAATAAAGACAATTTTACAGCATGAATGCAAATATTCAGAATGTAACACTTTTACTAATATTTCTTTGGCATGAGCAAGTATTTCCCCATCACTACTATACAAGGCACATTTTTGTTCTCTTCCCAGTGTATGAGGGGAAACATTTTCTCCCTCACAAGAACTGTCCCAAGTATCTCTGTATTACGCCCTACAACTGGAAGATTAAAATTTAAGTACTACTGGCAGATGAGTGAGGCCAAGGAAAGACTATTTGGGAGCTGAGACAGGTATGGAGGCAACAAGCCCAGGCAATTATGTAATTTTACAGGGTACATGATGCAATGCTATTTAAAATGCTTTACACAAAGGCAAATTCAGTGTAGATTACAAAATTCTAGTATTTTATCAAGATTGTACCGATTCACAGCATCGCAACGGCAGTTACATAAAGCATCACTTCGCTACCATGGCAGATTGTGCTGTGCTGAGACATTTTGTCTTTACACTCAAGTTGTACCATTAGGTTGTGGGTCCCTAAGGCACAGTGAAATGACATAACTTAATGCTATGAAAGTGAACAGAACCTTCTCCCCTCTCCCCACCCTCCTTCACTGCTTGTTCTAGCACTGGTGCTTAAAAATTGACAAAAATCCAATTTAGAGCCGAAGTAGCCCACTAAAGCATCATAGTGAACTAAGAGAATGCCTCAGCTGCCAGTAAAATTTCAGCCTGAGGCCAAAATTCTTCACTTTCCACTTTTGATTTGAATAATCATTCAGGGTATTTGCATTTAAATATGTTTGTCTTGCTCCTTCTTTTCCTGCAAGCCTCTGCAATGATGTCATAGCTTCATGCTTACGATATTGTAATTACATTTCTATAGAAACCTGCTGTAGTGACAGGGCTTCTGACTTTGTGTTTTGATGATCAAGAAGACATCTAGGAGATCTGGAACAGATTCATGATCAAATCCAATAGATTAAATACTTTAATATCATGGTTTAAGGAAGACTGAGCAAATTTAGTGTTTGCAAAAATGCTATTTGCATTACTGTGAGCTAAATCCAGAATTGCTTGGTACCATCTTTGAAATCAGTAGCAATCTGCAGAGCAGATAGTCCATAAAAACTAAGTAGGAAATGTAGGATGTGGACCTCCATGAATACTTAGCATTATTCCACAAGCAATTACCCCTTGGGTCAAAGCTTCCAATCCTTAGAGGACAGTTAAAATGAGTAAGCCTGTTTCTGAGATATATTTGCTGCGCAGGGAAAATGCTAAAGCTAAAGGTGGGATCAGTGCTGGCACTGCAACTCACAATTGAGTAATCTGTGCCAATGACTTGGAAATGGATCTTTGAGCTGGAGCAGGGAATGAAATAAAAGAATGTACTTCTAGAATACAGCACGTGGATCCTTCCTCTTGAAGCCCACATTTTGAATTATTGGTTCATAAACAATAAATGTATCTCAATCAACTTAATAAAGCTGTCATTCAATTATTTTTCCTCTTCATTTACAGACAATAATTAAAGAGTCTGATCTGCCCATTTGAATGTCATCCTTAATTCTGTCTCTGACAGGACATCAGATTGCAACATGCCATACCTCATTAATGCCTGGGGTAATCGTAGGTGCAGCAATAAAAACAACAAAAGGAGCAAACTCTGCAGTTCTCAGGACCTTCAATGCCTAGGGGGAAAAAAAATCAAATACTTTAGAGGAAACCCCGAACAATGTGAAGTAAGTTTAGTCACACAAGCAAAAGACACAAATTAATGATCTACCGATGCTGGATTTGTTTTGAACTGGATTGGAGTCAAGACCTTAGTAATACAGACACCTGACTTTTTCTATTATATTACATCTTTGGTGGTCAAAACATGTATTTATCCTTAATCAAAGTGAGTTTATGAGACACTAAAAGCTTTAGCATTTTCAGAGAGCTTCTTCCCATACTGTCTCAAAGAGTGTGGAATTCTGTTTACATTTAAACTGACTGATGAAACACCATGCAAAAAAAATTCAGTCATGCCATAAATAGGTAAAAGAGCCAAATGTGTTTTAGAATACTGATGAAAACATAATTTTTATTATTATAAAATTAGCATTTTTTAAACAAATTAAAATGTGATGTGAGAAATTTGAAGTTTTAAAAAAGTTAGCATAGCACTAAATGCAGGAAATGCAGCTCCAATCCCCTGAACCAAATCTGTGCAAAAGAGAAGAGTTCTCAGTAAAGAGTTGTCTTTGTCATAATGAACTGTGTGACACAGTGCTGCCATATGTGAAACGGATCCAGGCTTGGCTGAGGTGCAGGACAGTGAGTTAAACATCTCAGCTGAACTCGAAAGGATGGACATGATAAGGTCAGACTACTGAAGGTCTCTCTGGTTTTGCTTTCCATTTCCTGTCTTCTCCAAAGCTTTTTCTTTTTAAAGAAACCAACAAAACAAAAACCCACAGCCCACCCTTTCCCCGAGCTAAAAGCTTTTCATCTCTGCTGCTTGAAACCCTCCAACAGGAATCACCTCTGCCAACCTGCTCCAAACAAGAGACAAACCCCGTAAGTGAAATGCAAGAAAACCCACATAACTAAGAGTGCCCAAGGGAAAACAGGCAAGTGGTGTCAGACAGCCAGGAGGAAGTCCACAAACAGGTTGGCCTCAATGAGCTGAGATGGATGAATGAGGAAGCTGCTTAGGAAAGTGGCTTGCTGGACACAAGCTGGAGGAAGTGTGGCAAAGGCAGCTGTTACCAAATGTAAATGTATTCTAACAAAGATGAAAACCACTTCTGAGAATTGTACAGCTTTTGAATAATGCATGTTGAAAAAGTTTATCAAGAGAGTTTGCTGCTAACAGCTGGTCCATCTGAACTAACTATAAACACTGCTCTTCCTGAACACTGTTAAACGTGGGATTTTATTTTTAAGAACAGCACCATACCATCACACTCTGAACTGTCTTAAATAATTTAAACAGGTATCTCATTTCTGTTGTGAAATTCTTAGAAGAATTTGAAGTTCCTGAATCCCTTCACAATGAAGAAACAAGTCAGCGAATTTAAGCAGATAACACCGGTCACAATTTTGTCTTTCCTCCCATTTCCTTCCATCTGCTAGAATAATATAAACATTATAATTGTCCATTTTCATGTTGTTCCACTTAACAAAATATATAAACAGATCCCTTCGAATTGAAAGTAATGACTACACAGATGTTTCAAAGGAAATGTATCAGAATTTTCCACAGATTTTATACAATGAATAAACAAACTATTAGTGTTTCTTGAGAGCCTGATTTTTCTTTCTCCTCTGTGTTCTTCTAACCAGATGATTACCAGAATCCCACTTCACAGACTGATACCCTGGGGGTGCAAGGACTTTTGTTCCACATCACTTTATGCAGCACTTATCTAGTGTGCAATCAATAAAAACACCTCAGTGAAGGATTTGTGATGAGTCCCATTTTTATACGCTTCTAATTAGTTACCTGAGGTTCTACATCAAGTATTGCAATTAGTCCCTGCTCATGGATCTTTCGTATTGTTTCCAGTTTTGTCCCATACATTGCATCCTCATGGCTGCCATATTCCAAATATTCATTGTTTGATATATCCTGCATCATTTGGTCATGTGATACAAAGTAGTAATTTTTGCCATTTTCTTCATCTTTCTTTGGAGGTCTGGTTGTGTCTGAAAATACAAAATATTTTAGCACAGAAGCAATATTAAGGTTATATATGGCTTTTGTTTGTTTGTTTATCAATACTTACTGTCAAATCACATATAGAGCAATGAAGCATGAGGCAGTCAGAATGACAGGCACTGGGTAAAGCAGGAGTTTGAGGGATGTATTGGGAAGAGCAGGAAAATAAGGGTCCCTAGGTCTACTAAACTTAAGATACTCATATTTCTCCTAAACCCTCTTCTGTCCTAAAAACATTTCTGCATTTTCCTTTTTTTTTTTTTAAAATTTAAGTTTTCATGAAGTTTCTATGCGTGTGAAAAGGATAAGTCTAAAAAGCAGTCTAAAAACCTGATTACTTGTGATCAAGACAGGTGAAAGCTACTTAGGAATAACATACTTTTTGAAAATATTGCTTCTAAAAGCCCTATCTGGTAAGAGAAGTATGGCCTACCAATCTTTTGAATTAACTGCCACTGTGTGTGGCCTGATTGTTTTGATCAGGTTTTCAGTATGTAGATGATTTCTTTATGAATCATTCTCCAAAACTCCTCACCCAATTTAAGGCCCATCTCAAAAGCTACCTACTACACCATGGTTTTGTAAAGGAATGCAGAAAATGCATCTTTTTAGCCTTATAAAATCAGTGAAACAATCTCAGTGCTTCCACAGAGTGGAACCTAATGCAGGCAACCTAAGGCCTGTTCATCATGGTATAGGTGAGTCCACTTAAAAAACATTTGCAGATGAAATAACCATAGTTTCTGTGAAGAAAATTAAATGAGTGTCACTTCTGAGCCGTGCATGGCATTTCTGGGGTCAGTCTGAAACAGAGTGGACAGGTAGGGGCTGCATGCTCTTGTTTTGGTGTGCTTAGCTTGAGGAAAAAGGATGCATCTCCAAGAGATCATGTGATGAGATCTGCAATTCCTGCCAGGGTATTGATAAAAATTGTCATGAAGGGAAAACATCTCTGTGCTCTTCATAACAACCCACTTGTAAGCAGTGAAATTAATTGTGTTTTCTTTTACTTATTGTCATCTCTGGAAACTTGAAGTTACTTTAGTGTAATACCAGTCCTCAAGACTAGGCTGTGTGAAGTAATTAAAACATTAAATTCTTCTAAATCCAATTCACATTTCTTCTCATGAGAATTATACACAATAAAAAATGAGAAATCTTTTATCCTTCCTTCTAAATTAAACACTTGGGGTAGGGAAAAGTATGCGTAACAAGAAGTTTTTAAATAATAAGGATCATTTGATGCAAAAGTGGTATTATTTTCCACCCTTCCCTTTTGAAAAAGCAGAAGAAACACACCCAGTCCTACCACAGCTCCCACCTTTAAGGAAGGATTTGTCTCAGCGGAGCTGAACACACGCAGCAGAACAAGGATGACACAAACAGTTTTGTAGCAGGGTGAACGTTGCTACTTACGAGGAATGGGGTAAGCAAATCTGTCCGGATGCTTTGTGATGAGTGTGTTTTTTATGTGTCTTCTTCCGACACCATGTGCACCTGATCCACAACACAAAAAAATGATTTAGAAATTTTCCAGCAGAAAGGCTTCAAAAATTACGCTGCTATGTTCAGAAAAATAACTGAAAATTACCTAGTAAGACTAGTGTTTTCCTTTTGAATGCTGGCAGCTTTACTACTTCTTCGTATGTGACGAGATCTAATTGATCAAACACTAAAACACAAAAGAAAGCCCCAAAGGATAAGAAAAAAAGCATATTAAGGGTGACAATTAGTTCTGCCACAAATAATAATTTTAGCAAGTTTTAGATTAATAATACAAAGTAACGCGTTATGGAAAATAAAACCATTCATTCCTTATGCAATTTTAACAAGTGTTCATTTAAAAAAACTGTTAAGAGCAGTAACAAAGCTACCGAGATGCTCAGCAAAGTTTGCATGTCCTTTCATGCACTGTTCAGCAGACCACAGAAATCAGCTAAAACAGCATGCCATCCACATGTGCATTCCTAAGAAATAGCAATACTAAAGAAAAATCTGTAGACAGTGACCGACATGAATACAATATGAGAACATCTATTTACACTGAAGATAGGGATACTTTCATAATATTGTTTTAATAAGATCTATGAGAAATGCACAGAGAAGAGTGTTAATACTCTGTGGTATTTATTCTTTCAAACCATAGGATTTACTTGTAATTAGAGTTCTCTTTAAACACACGTGCTAATTAAACTGACATGCTTTTAAAACTTGTGACGGAATGAAGAATTCGAATGAAAAGCGATGGCATCACATAAAAGAACCTCCAGAATATTTAGGGAAAAATTGCAAAAGTATTATTTCAGATATCATTTCAACTGCAGTTGAAATTGGATGAATTCCATCATGCCTATCAATCTGTTGTCAATTGCCAAAGAATATAATGATTGACAAATCACATTTTGTTCATTAATAACAGCTTATTCCTCCTGTGCCCACTAACACATCATCTCTGGTAACTCTTGCTGAATTCTAATGAAAGGAGCAGCCAGGAGGCAGTTATTTATATTTGTAAAGATTACAGCCATCAGCAATTGTGGAACAGAACAGCGAACAAGAGTTTTCAGTTCTGTATTTTCGCACGCTCTGAAAAGGAGGGAGGAGAGACTCCATCTAAACTATGGGATCTCTGAGTGTTTCCAAGCCCTAAGTGGTGTATCCACCTCAACTATATCCAATCCATGTTTTAGGATGAGTGTGGGTATCTCTCAGTTTTTCAATCTGACAGCATCTTTTTACCTGAGAGAAGTCGTCCCACCGCTTCAATTTGGTCAAACTACAAATCAGCCAATTGACACACTCAACTCTTTAAGGCCTTGAAAAGATACAGATATGAAAACTTCCGAGTCCATTTGAAGCATTTTGAATTTCATCCTAAAGAAGAATCTCTTTCAACCTTTCCCCAAATACTACAAGCAAGAATTTAGTCATATTTTTCTTCCATTCCACAATGGAATTCTTACTCTTGTCCTTTTTGCAACTTTACAGTATTTAAACAAATTAGTAATTCATTTCATATTAAAGATCTACAACACACGAAACAGCTTTACCATTCTAACCACCTAAGCCTGCAAGTGTCTTTTTCCATTGAAAAATAATAATAATAAAAAACCCCCAATCCTTTATTTTCTTCTCAAACAAAACCACGTTGTGTTAGACACAAACAATAGGAACAAACATCAGAAATGACACATATTAATGCCTTCATCACAAAGTAGTAGCATGAAGAAGATGTGTCTCAGTCTACATGGATTTAACTAATGACTGTGAGGTTCTCCAATGCAAAAGAAAAATGATTAATTTCTTAATATACAAAGATAGGAGGAATACAGGGCACACTTAAAGACTGAACTTCAATGCTTCTGTGTTACTAGCTAAGAAAGAAAAGGAGCTCTTGAAAGGAAACAGTAAGAAGCAAATAAAGAGGCATTGTCACTTGACAGGTTACTTACATGCACAGAGGCCATTGGGAGTAAGACAGCATGAAAAATGTACAGGGGTCATTGAGATATGGCTTGTAATATATTAGTAAAATAAAAAGTATATGCACAAAATAAACTTTACCATGCAATAGTCTAAACACAAGGCAAATAAATCACATTAAGAAATGATAAACATATTTTATAAAAGCTTGGCAATTTTCCACATTATGCATAATATGAAGCATAGTTCTGATATGTTCTGTTCTTTTCTGCAGCCCTGCAATAACTTTTCAGGAAAAAAAAAATATATCTAGATATCACTGCAGCATATCTCTAGAGCATTTATAAGAATGTCAATGAATCTAATAATGAAAAATATTTCATTTTTTCTATGCACTTTGGTTTAAAGCTGACTTTATACTGATAAATCATATGATCATGAAATTGCCAGATACTTTCATATGAAGCATGGAGGAAAGAAAAACACGATTACATTTTTCTTGTAAAGGAGAATGTATTTGCTTCTAATTCTAAAAAGTAACTGCAATCTTCTCCTGTTTACTTCATAAACTATATCTGATTTGCAGAATAATCTTATTTCTATTTCTAGTAATATCCCAATGTGCCACACCAGCTCTCAAATCATTAGCTGGCCACACACATCTTGGTTAATTATGAATTATTTTACTGGGTCATTTCTCACTGCCCCAGTTCAGTCTCGCCCCTAAGAGTAAAGTAACATACAAGTCCAAATAGATTACACACACTGTTAGTCAATTTATTTAATTTTATACTAGGATACAAGAGAAACAAATTCTGCTTTCCTGTAAGAGCAATATTTTGGCAATGATTGTACTTGTTTTGGATCCAGCAGAAGATCTGGTTTTTATTCTGAGACAGAAGCACTGAAAGGTTGCAGGGGCCAGTGTTGCCATATTTCTGACTAACAATCCTGGATGAGACAGAGCACTTCAGAGAATGTGAATTCAGTGCCACCTCAGTTAAATCTGAACTCACATGAGCACCAAAGCAAGTCATAATACTCGTATATTGAATATCCTGTATTTGGTGTCTTTCCCTGGAGTATTATTGGCATCACCCTCAGTACCTCAGGGACACGAAGATCAATAACATTTCCACAAGAAATCTTGATTTCAATCTGTGCTTCCATTAACTTTTTGACTTAGGAGAAAGGGGAAGTTGTATTCTGAAGGGAACAGTTACTTTTATGATCATTATCATTAATTTTTCATGTTCTTATTTCTAATTTTTGGCAAACACTTGCTCTGATATAAAGCCGATAAAGATACAACAGCACTGCTGGTGAAGGCAGGTGAACTGTGTGAATCAAAGTGCTGTCAACCTTCTCCAAAATGTTTCTCCAAAATGTCCCCCTATGTTGAGACTGGAAAGTCTAGATTCCTTTCCTTTCAGGAATTTAATAGATGCAAAATCTTCGAGCCAGTTCTGCTCCTGCAGTACTGCCTGCTCCTTCTCCTTCCCTGGCTATCCTTCCTTTAGCTCACTCCTTTGTAGCAGGCCCTGCTTACTCACACTGACATTTTTAGTTCTGCATTTGCAGTATTTTAGTTCTGTATTTGAGAACTGCATTAAGAAATGTATCTGCCCTAAAGAAAAAAATCCATGGTTTTATTTTGATTGTTCTTGATCCAGTTCACAGCAAGGCCACAACGGAAGGGAGGAGCAAGGCTGTGGGAATGGGTGCTGGGAGCAATTGATAATACCTTGAGACCAGTACTGTCAAAGACTTTGGCTCATGAAATCCAGATTATTGTCAACAGCTTTTGTTATAGTCGTAATTATTAAAATGTGGTTGAGTTTTACTGCATTGAAGGGGAAACATTAGAACAACTAGAGTGTTAAACCAGCAAAAGGAAGGAAACTACTGAAAGCTTTCAATCTGCTTGTGAGGGCTTTTCAGGGTACCAAATAGTTTTATATTCACTTGTGAACATCTTAAATGCAACACTGAATTAAAGAGTATAAACGACAATTACTGTTCTTTGACTTTCTTAGAATTTACTTTCAAATTACTTTTAAGGAAACGTATTCTGCAGTAGTGACACATTATGAGCTCTTAAAGTGCACACAGATTGTGCAGGTAAAGAGAAATATGTGAAAATATGGATTTATATAATTTAATTGGTTTGTTCAAGGATGCAACTGAAAAAAAAAATTAACCTAGAAATTAATGTAATATAAAACACTTCCATTACACTGCTTGGACAGGTATCTCTTTTGATTCTAATAAAAATCTCTGCAAGTCTCCCAGGAGACCACAACAACATAAGCATCACAGAATGTGATATCAATGCAGAAGCAACAGAAAAATGTTGAAAAGCAGTTTCAGCACATTAAGTAGTTTATATTAAAAGAAGAAAAGAAGAAAATTCAGCTCATAAATGAGGGGGTCTTTCTTCTTTACTGCTAAAACTAAAGAACTTGGCTTGACAAGGGTCTCTTACTCAAAACTTTCAACATTTTCTAAATTCATTTTTCAGCAGTCTAAACAGAAGCCCCAAACCCAGGATTCAGGCAGAAATCATTTCAGGGAGGATAAACCTCCACAGCTTGTTCTATTTGGTAACTGTAAATAACACACTGACTATACAATGGCTCTTACTCCACTTCCAGCTGTACCACTTCTAGGAAAATGCTCTTTCATGATGTTTTCACATATTAACTGTAAACACACATTAACAATGATGCTACAGAACAGTCTGCTGTAGAGCACAGTACAGCTATATAGGTTGCAAAAATCATATCCTGTTGGTTTCTAATGCTGCTTTAAACATAACCCCCTAAACAATCTAAGCCTATATCAGGATATACTGTGATACACTGATTTTGTGGCAGCTTGCCTCTCACTGACTAAGCTCTATGCTTGAATGGCAAAGAACAAGCAGAGTAATGTTGGCGTAATCAGAATTTTACTTATATTTTCCTAAGTAACTCATTGGTTTTACAGAATAGTGCCAGCTGAACAATTAATGGCAAGGCTTAAACTGGAAAAAATGCAACCTGTTAAAAGATACCTGCATTTTTTGCTCATACCTGCATTGTGCTTTGCCAAATATTTGTCTTTGTACTGCTTTTTTTTCTTTCCAAACCAAGTACAGCTGGCCTGTTGCTCCTGTTTGGTCTTCTCCATGGCAATACAAGCAACTCGCCTGACATACGGAGGAGAAAAAACATTTTCTGTCGTAATCAAGGATCTTTAAAAAGCAGCACAGAATGAATTAGAAAAGCAAGACTTTTTTATAGAACAAGAGTACAGTAAAACTTTTAACAACATTTTTTTTTAATGACTTGGAAGAACACATATATAGGGGTATTTTGATGGAAGAATATTTTCTTAGAGGTAGATGACGGAAGCTCAGGGATGAAGTGAGCATGGAAAGAAGAGCAGCTCCTGAAATGAATCCAGACCACTCTGCAGCAGATCAGAGTGGAAGAGCACAAGGTCTGGAAAGACCACCGTGGTCTGAATTACTCCAGAGCAAACGGTGCTGTGCTGTGGGACCGTCTGGAAGTTGATCTTTAGGGTGAAGCACTGCAAGGGACCCTCCTGCAATGTGCACCTGTGCCTCCCTCACGTCAGGGCTGGCACAGAGCTCAGGACATGGAGCCAAAGGTCTTGCCTGCCTCTGTTTCTCTTCTGAAAAAAAATCTCTCTTAGCCAGTCCAGGAGGCACAGGAGCTGTGCAGAACTCCAATTCTATTACGTAGCAAATCCTGTATTAAGTATTTTGGGCTAGATTATCCATGCTGATAAATTTCACTGAGTTGTGGCCGTATCTTCCAAGGCCCAGGACTCTAATTTGTGCCAGAATTTGTGCTGATACATTTAAAATTTTTTCTAAACAGCTCCTGCAAGAGGCTGTTTAAAAGCTTTGCACTGCTCAGTGCCACTGCTGTTCACTGAATCTGTTGTTCAGGAATCTTAGCACTGAGTTCTGCTTTTTGACATTCACATGAAAAATGAAAAGGAAAGAAAACCCTAAAACCCCCTCAATGACCTTTTTCCTTGACATCTTGCTAAAACCTTATTCTTGCAGCACTTGCATGTAAGCAGTACTAATGAAACCCTGTTTAGAAGCTGAAAGAGAAATTAATTTGACCCTCTTATGCAAACAATTTGCATGCAGCCATCTTCAATCCTAGTTTCCTACAGTATACCAGAAAACACAATGTTTATTAACACAGGAATTATTTTTTTTTAATGTAATCACACATATGATATTGCATGTAACCCTTACTGCTATGCATATATGAGAAAAAAATCAATATCACAAAAATTGAGTCTATATATATATAGACTTGGAGAAAAATAAGAAGGAAAAGAAAGAAAAAAATCATTAAAAAAACTAGCTATACAACAATGAAAAGTATGACAGACAGAAATAAAATCAAAGCTAAGTCCATTTTTATGGAAAACTTAAGTCATACCATTCTTGCAGTTCAGGAGAAGGAATGAGACCTGCAGTACCATTTTTGGAGTTCTCAAGTTTACCCTGCCACCAATTATGATCATCTTTGCTAATGATTTGGATAATATCACCAACTCGGAATCTGATGCCAGCTTCCTTGCAAGGAATGAGGTCATCCTTTGCTGGATCGTATTCAAATTGTGCTCTTACATAGATCTACAAAAAAAAGAGTTTATAAGAGACACTGCAGTATTATTACTGGTATGGCATTCAGGGTAACAGGTGAAAATCTGATCTGTGAATGCAGCTACACATATCGGTTGTAACAAGCAAAGAAAGAAACAAAACAGAAAGGTGCCAAAGCAGAAGTGATAGTTGAAAATGAAAATGCCCCCTCCAGCAAATGATGGAGACATATGATGTTATTCAACAGCTCATGGTTTCTACATTCTATAGAACCTGAACAGCAAAAAATGTAATAAACTCACAGAGTCCCTCTAATAGTTGTTAACTATCACAAATCATTACAGAACACAAGCCAGCACCTTACAACTCAATCTGTAATGTACTTTCCAACTGAAGTGCCATGATATGTTTTAAAAATTTCTGTGACAGGAAATTTTAATGGACAGTATAAAGGACTTTGGCCTTATTAGTGATCTTTAGAATGAGAATTTTTAAGAATTAAGACATTAAAAAAAAAAAATCTTTTTTAGGAAGTCCTGCAATGTACCTATCACAGAGTTACTCAGGAGGAATGTGGAAATTCTCTGCATGGGTTTTTCAGTAAAAGTCTGCTCCCATGTAAATAAAACTCATGATTTGAGCAAGTTATTATCTAAGGAACATTAACAGAAAGAACCCAGACTCTGACTTCACAATTTAAAAGTAATATACCAATCCTTTCTTTGTTTGTTACTGAGGTCTCAACCTTAGAAAATAAAAATAAAAGTGATCTTCTGTTTTGGTTGCTAATTACAGCCCTGATGCATCCAAGGATCTTAAAATCAAAATTAAATGTCATGTCCTAGATGGATAATTTCTGCAGTTAATGAACTTCAAACATCACCCTGCAGCATCTCAGACAGCCTTGTATACACATATTCCTGATTTTCTTACTAAAAATTGACTAGATTAAAAAAAAGCCCAACAACTGCATTGCAAAGTAATAACCTTCTTATAAACTGCAACAATCACTTTTCAACTTTGCTCAAATTCTGCTCCAGAAATAGCTGTAAGTATGCAGTGTTAGCACTATTCATGGCACTTAAAAAAGTAATCCAATCTGCACATCAAGAGATGAATAAATTAACTTAAAATGGCTAATCACTTCTATCTTGTATCTGATGTATTTTTATTGGTTTGCAGTGAGAGCATCAGATGACAATACCAATACAGAACTCAACTTCTAATATATTAAATCTGACCCTTGTTCTGCTGTGCATTGAGTGAGTTTAAAATAGCAACCCAACTTCTTTCAATTACCTGAGAAAAGAATATTTTGAAACTAATTATGTTTATCTAGTAATTTGTTTTCCATGAAGTAATCAATATTGAGCCAATCCCTTATTTTGCCTGAAGCTTATCTAATATAGGTCTGGAAACATCAGCAGTACTTTTACTATCTAGAAACTTCCCTGCTTTTCAAGTCCCTGCTCCAGTCTGAGCCATTATCCACCATGTACTGGCAGCTCATGGAACATTACAGACTTCCTAACAGATAAAAATCTGTTATCCAAGCTGTTACTGTTTTTCCAGGATGACAAGAAAAAGATGCTGGTTCAATGGGAAAAATCAGGTAAAAATTGAAAAAATCAAGTAATTATAAATGGTGTGAGTAAGAGAAACACCATTATTTTGATATTGCCTTGAACAAAGTTGCTTCTCCTGGGGAAAACACCCTATGAGGAGCAAATGAAAACCCAGTATAAATGTTTGGAAGGTGTTTCATGGAACCTTTCCAGGTTTACATTCAGGCAGCTAGAGTCTTCAGAAGAAAATGGAAAAGTTGAAAGAACCATAGAGACCTTCACAAATGGGAAGTGAAGTGAGAGCAAACCACTCTTGTAACAGAAGTTCCAGCCAACTCAACCAGACAGCAGTACAAAAAGACTCTCAAAGACAAGAGTTAAAGTAGCTGATTGGCTTTTTGAATGGAATTGGCAGAGCTATTATACAAATTCCTGGTAGAGAAGGAGGCTGAGTACTCGGTTAAAAATTCAGAGGTAGATTCTGGAAAGACTATATATAACTGGAGTAGTTACTGGAGATGAATCACAAATCACTTGACAGTATGTGCTCATTTGGAGGCTGCAGTAAAAACCCAAAAGTTCTTAAAATTGCAAAGAGAATGGGAGGGAATCCTCTGAGGAGCCCCTGTGGGCTTTCTTGGAATTCTCTGGAGAGGGAAGATCTTTGGTCTGTGCTGACTTGCACGACCACCAGGTCAAGGTAACAAGGTTAAGGGAGGTTATTGAATATGGGACTTAGGACTGAAATTTTAAGAGACCATATTCAGATTTATCAAACCTTAACAGACACTGTCCTAAATTTTTTTTTTTGAAGAGCTTTGTTAATGTTAGTAATTAGCTTCAGATAAACTCAGGATTTGAAATCTTTGTCAGCACAATATTTTAGAGTTTTAGACACCTGCCTTCCTCATTTCCATTCCAGCTAACATAGAAATTTGAGCTTTCCTCTAAGATTAAAACCTGCACAGGTCACTGCACAACAGGAAGTCTATTAATGCATTCTGAACTAAATCAACATTTCCAGTTAAATTCACAATGGCTTTATAACTCTCACATATGTGGACACATGAATTAAAAAAAAAGCTATTTTGAATTAGCCACAAACAAATGAGTTAAAAAGAAAAATGAAAAAAATGGAACAAATTTTCCAAGCTTAAATGTTTTAGTCCAGCACATACAGAATATGAGGGATGAAAAGGTAAGCAGGGATGTTTGCTAGCAGCTAAGTTCACAAAAATCCCCATGGAGGATTTCTATTCACCTGTCGTCCTTTTGGTTGTGTTGTCGATGGCAAGTCCTGCAGAATAAAGTCAACCCAGGAGAAGAAATTTTCATTTTACTTTTTAAGGGTACATAACACCATTTGTTAGTGATTCATACTACATTACAGTAAAATGGTAAGTTAGACAAAAGTATAAAGCATTGACCCATGTTTAGAAATAACTTTTTCCTTAAAGAAAAATCAAACCCAGGCTGTTTAGCAGCAAGCTGAAGAAAGCAGGTAAAAAGTTTAAGCAGATAGAGAATGTGCTTTTTAATAAATAATTCAGCATCTTCAACACAAAAGCACCACCAAGTGAAAGAGGCTCTTTATGTGAATGCCTTTTCCACTTAAGTATTAAGTTTTGCTTTTAAAAGAGAGAGCCTATTATAAATATTAAAAAACTTACGATTAAAAATGTATAATGTCATCAATTGTGCTGAGAATTAAGATTACAACTACTTATCATGTTATAAATTCAATTTAATTCACAAAAATGTCTTAAATTTTTCATTCACACAATTATTTTTCATTCTATTAATTAATAAGCACTTTACCTTGTGGCAAATAACGTCTAAGTAGCAATTTTTATTAATGGTTAAAGAAATAGTTACTTGGTTTTGATTTTTTTGTTTGTTTTTAGCTAGTCACACGAACTCATGATATCGACAGCACTCACTGAAGAAACTTGTGTGTAGTTACTACATTGGCCCAAACAACAACAAATGATAAACAACACGAATTTTAACATTAATGCACTTTGGGAAGAACAGGAGATCGACAGCACCTTTCTACCTGAATACATACAAAACAGAAGTACTTTGTGTTAAAGATGTGATGGTAACAGCTTGGTTTGTAGTGCAGTTTAAAGCCACTTCCTTTTGCTTTCCATATCCAGGCAAGGCTCATGTTTCACACAGTATGTGCACGTACCACGACAGCAGAGAGCACACCAATTCCTTAACTCAGATAGCGGAAACCAGTACACGTTCCAGAGGGCTCTCAGAACACAAAACTTAACAAAAAAAAAGAATCTAAAATGTCTTGGGATACCAACTGCACAGTTGCTCTTCCTTCAAACTCTGCTTCCAAAGTTCAGGATGGAAATAAAAACTTCCACTTTAAACCTCTGCTTAGTTTTGAGGAAAGTGCTGACAATGATTTAAGGATGACTGAAGTGTCACAGTACAGTTATTAACATTTAATTCACTGTATGGCTTTTAATGAGAATATGTTGGAAAGAGCCCTTAAAAAAAAAAAAAAAGAAAGAAAATGGGGAGTTACATATGCAATAACCTGGGTTCTCTCAGCAGGACAAAATTTTCCACTGACCACACGATAAGTATAACAGTAATGGCAGATGAGCACCAACAAAACTTGCACACTTTCTCTGTGTGGAACTGGAAATCTTACCGAAACAGAATTGTTAGTGCTGCTATGACCATTAGCTGGGGACTGTCTGGATGTAGAGGGGGAATCTCTCTGAAATAAGACACAAGGTTCATTAACAACACAACACTATCACAGGAACACAGATATATTTCAAAGAACAGTTACATCCACAGCCTTATAACCATTTGCTTAGCTGCTTCATTTGTGCAAGTTTCCACACCTCAAACTCTAAATCTGAAAAGTTTTTCCATAGCTTAAGATTCAGGTTTGACATTTTGATTTATTTGAGGTAATAACTATTTTTATGTTGCCTTCAGCTTTTTAACAACTGAGACTTCTGAGATCTCATGTGGCTGAAAATGCTACCTGCCCTTAGTCGTACACCACTCTTGGTTAAAGGACCTGAAAGCTATACTCTGAATAGTGCCTAGAATAGAATGAGGCCCATATTCTGTTTTAAAGATGTTTCTAAATGTTTTTTCAGCTATGTGGTGTTGAGCAGTCTCTACTCAGCAAGATGCATCTCTCTGCAGTGCCTCAAAGACACTGAGGCTGGGACCTGAGAAGGAAGCTTGATTCTCTCTTCTTGCTTCTCATCCATTTTACAGCACAACGAGGGTTTTCCTCCAACATTCTTATGGGCTTGAAGGTATCAAACCTTGCCAAAATACAACACTTTAAAAAAGCCATTTCCCTTGACCCAGACTACCAGTGTGGCCCTACACTTCAGTGAAGAGACAGCAGACACAGCGTGATACTGGGAATACAGGAGGCATAACAGGAATTTCTGACTGGGTTTTTCAGAGCAGTCTTTTTCACATGCCACTTTGACTGCACAGTGCTTCATTCCATGAGGTCAGATAATTGAGCCATCTCTTCCAGAAATAAAATAATCCACTCATCCACTGCGAAAAAAATAAAAATCCCCTTTACCCTCAAAGGAATTCTGGAATATAATATTCCATGTCAAAGGTCAGCCTAGGAATGTCTGGTCATTTTGTGTAACATCAAGGACAGCAGAGAAAAAGGGCTAAAACAGTTTTCTAAGCAAACAAAGTTAATCCCATCAGATTTTATCAGTACAGGAATCTTTTGTGAACAAATTAAAAACCAGACCTGGAGCTAAACTGTTCGTGCAACATTAATCAGGGATTAATGCCACATGCCTAAGAACAAAACTTGCCTCCCACAAGTATTTGCAATGGGTAACAGAATGGGGAAAATCAGTTCTAATTCTAATTAAAAAATCACTCCAGCATAACAAGTTTAAAATATTCAAATGAGAGCAAATAAACCATTCATTACTGAAAAAAAAAAAAATATATATATATAAAAAGAAAAGCCTAAAGGAATCAGTATTCCCTTTTTTTTTTTGTGTGTATGGATTATCAGCATCACCTTTATCAAAGAGTAACTAGGAGAACCTTTTTCAAAAAGGCAGTGACTTCCTTGCTTTACAAAGAGATTTTCTGCTTGCTCTGCAAATCTGTCTCTGCTATTTTCTCACTTTCAAGAGGTGAAAAATTAATTTTAACTTTTTTTTTTAAAATGTGATTTGTTACGATCTGTTGTCAGTGATGGTTTACCAAGGGAGCAAGGGAAAGCTTTGGAAACTGATGCAAGCACCCAAATCATTGGGAGAAAAACAAGTTTAGAGAATGCCACTATTTCTGGACTGTCTTGAAGGATTCTGCCTTTGAAGGAAATTTTCTTGGTTTGAGAATGTTTTGATTTGTATTCCTCCAACAATTCTCAGCACAAGACAGCATATTATTCAAAGCAAATGTTCATCAGAACATACTGAGGAAAATATACATTTTCAGTGCTATTGGTGATTTCAGTACTGTCAGAAATAATCTAACAAGTTAGTCAAGAGATATTTTTATGTATGACTTTTACATAATTAGGGTGTTGTGTTCTGCCACAATTTCAAAGGCATTTAGATTGTTAATTTTCTAGGGACAAATCTTTCTTTCAAAATATACCAGACTCAAAAGTTAGGAGAAAAACTGTATTGTGCACAGTCTAATGAGACAAATCAATGAGCACAGAGATCCTTGCAGAAAAACAGAACTGCTTAGGACTGGCCTGGAAAACTTCAGTTTTGGTTATGAGTTTGCTCTTCCAGTAAATCAGTGAAAGCCCTACTTTTCCTGGGAATAGGGGCAGAAAAACACTTGGAGGATCCAGTGATTGTGAGTAATGTAGAAAGGTTATTATCACTGTATATCAGTAAACTTGACTGGACTTCAAGACAGAAAACAGCACAGAAATCTTTGGGGTCATTGCTGTTCAGCTGAAGAACCAGAGCCAGAGCCTTAGAAGAAACAACCACAATTATTTCCATATGATGGCAAACCCAGTTTCCTGTTGATTCCTTGTTCTTAGGTGTGGAATCACTCTTTAGGAATGATAAACCAATGCATTTGAGACTCAAACCTATAGCAGAACTCAATTATATCTAATAAATACGACCTGATCAAATTAGATACTGACAAAAACAGCTGGATCAATGGCATTGTTGCCAGATTTAAAAAAAAAAAACCACCAAAACAAGAAAACCACCAAAACCAAAACCCCAAACAAAAAACCAGAGAGAGACTTTCCAAAAACCTGAAAACAGTTTTACATTTCAGTCTTGCTCAAGGAACACTTCTGTTAGTATTTTTAATACAAATGTTAAAAAAGGTTCAAGATTATAAAAATACTTATAGTTTGAACACTAACAGAAACCATGGAAGACAAAAGAAAAAATCCATGGTGATTACCACCATACTTTAAAAATCTCATATTTATAAAGGCTTTTCTTCTTAATAAAACAACTTAAAAGAGTTTCACAAAGACAATCTGAAACATAAAGAATGTTTATAAAGAAATCTTTTTGTTAAAAAAAAAGTACTTCCCATACCATTCTCACATATCTGACACTATAAAAAAGTTACTTAGGGTGTTGTGTCAGTACAAAGTAAGAATGCAAATGCAGCCAGAGCAAAATGCTTACTCAGTGGGGTAAAACTGAAACATATGAACAGCATACACAGGCATCAGCCGTAAGAAGGATGTGTTGCAATAGTTACTCAAGTTCACATTTATGTAAATCTGCAATTTTCTAGGTAGCTGATGAAGAAAGCAACACCCTGGCCCCTTGTTATCTCAATATCTGTGTTAACTCAGGTCATTTGCCACACCAGTGACTAAACAGGTCGCCTCACACCAGATCAGCTGATCCAATTTGCACACAAGGGAATTCGAAAGTATTCTGTCTTCAAGCAAGGTCTGCTCCATGAAATACAAGGCCTGGTAAGTGAATGGAAGGCATGGGTGCAGAAAAGCCACAAATGCCTAAGAAACTTGAAATTATTCAGTTGGGATTTTGAAAACTGCCTTGTGACCCTGAATTACATAGTGTAGGAAGAAGACTTCCCTAAGTATGCAGAAATGGCTCAATATTTAGAAAATAACACTTATTTTAAATGACTACAAAAGAAGACAAATATGGCAAGTGAAATTCAAATCCCAGTTATTAAAAAAACCCCATTCCATGCCGCCCTCACCTTTGTGAAGGCCCAAGATTGTAAATAAAAGGCACATCACCTCTGATTCTACTAATATTTAGTTTTTTCTTATTCAAGATTAACAAGATGTTTTGCAATCCAATGGTGTGATCCCGGTAGGAGCCTCAAAGCCCCCACATTCTCGATTCTGTTTCACATTCCTCTTCTGATAAAACTCAACTACATAAGCACTAGTCCATGACTGAAGGAGGAGGGGAACCAAACACAAATATATACTGAAATGTTGCCAAAAAACCCCTTAACTAGGAAGATTATACTAGTGAAGACCAAATATCTCTCTATTTATCCTGCTGGAGGGCACAAGAAGCAAGATTTCTGGGTCTTAGTAATGTCAGTCAACACTGATTTTCAGTCTTTATCAATGGTTAAGAATTTGATTCATCATCTGAATCACCTTCCTGAAAAATTAGGTGACAAAAATTCTCTGTGTACCAAAGGACTAGGGATGCTTTAACAGGATGATTTCAAAACCCTGGGGGTTTTGTGTACACTTGTAACTGATGAATATCAAGCCAAAGTCTTAGTGTGGCTGAGCAGGTGGAAAAGACTCATCCATCTCTGACTAAATGAATGCTAAATGCTACAAAGTGTGATAATTAGACATGATGTCTTTTTCTCTTAGATCACTCATTTCTAGTTTAGCCATTTTTTCCAAAGAAAGGTAAGTAAGAGTCTATTTTCCATTTTTTTGCGAAATAAATAGTCATGAAAGGCCTAAGAACACAAAGCTAAAGAAAAGAGATTATCTGCTATTACTAAAATGACACCTAATAGTATTAATTTAAAGTTGTATGCTGAGTTTTTCCCAAATAACCATCTTCCCAGCAAGTCTGCAGTTTCACCAGTTTCTGTATTTCATTACTGGGAAGTGAGGTATCTTTTATCACTACTCCTCTTTGCAGAGCAGAAGTCAATACATGAATTTGTCAGCACGCTGTAATTTTTTTAAAAGCCTTTGCATTTCATGAAAAACTTTTGATTTCATATTTAAGAAAATTGGCCTCATAGGTGAAAATCTGTCAAACCTTCTACCTCTAAAACCTTTTAGTTTTTGTTGAATTATGCTAGAAGTACAGAAGGCAACCAAAAAGCAGTAATTTTTTTCCTTGCAAACAGATTGTTCTGACAAGCACAATAGCAGTTTCTGTGTATTCTAGCATCTGCTGAGACACAAGAACAATTAGGGTGAAATCACAGCTCTAATTAAGATAAGGTGCTTGACTTCAGCGAGGGTTGTGATTTCACTCTGGGAATTCTAATTCGGGAGCTGTTTGCGCAGTTAAGCATGTGGCACGGAGAGACTGGCATCATCTACGCGCTGCATATGCCATCTGTATGCTCAGGCTGGAACAGTGGCTCTCAAGTAGCCATTTTCTACAATTTAATTCCCTTCAGTTGCAGTCTGGAACATAACTTTGTGAGCAGAAGGGAATTAAACGTTGCTGTGCAAAAGCCGTAACACCAAGTTTCTAGTTCAGCAACAACTCCAAATCTGCTTGTCTTCTGTAGTGACAAAGACCATTTTTCTCTTGGAAACATAATATTAAGCCACATGTAACTGTTACACACAACCATCACAAATTTACCTCAACAGGGTTATACAGAAACAGGTTCTTCAATTAACCCTTAACAGCCCAAAGCAGCAATATAATGCTTAAAGCCTAAAAAACAGAAGGATCGTTCCTCAGCTTAGGAACTTTTAATAGACTTCCTGAAGAATGAGTTTAAGTGGTCATATTTTAAAGGGGCTTCCTAAAAGCATAAGTCGAGGATCCCCTTTCCTATTTTTTTTTCTTTAATAGGCTGTAAAGAGTTAGTTAAGGTGCTGATGAGATGAATATGAAGGCAGGGCTGAGTAGGTAGGTGGGACCTACTCATGTTCCGTTATCTTTGTTGTAAAATTGGTGTGCGTGATCTAACAGGACAGGCAGAAACAATTTCCCAGAAAGCAGTAACATTCAGCCATCAGCAGGCAGTTAGTTACAGGACTGAGGAAGAAACGGGATGGGTCATTAAATTCATTACCTCACAGGATGAAGACTGCGTGCGGTAACTTGGCACGATCTTGAAGGTAATACTTCCACGCATTTCCCTCTGCCAAAAGAGAAACACTTTGAGACTAACACTGAAGAGAAAATCTCCAAATTATTAATGCTTGAAAGGAAAACACCGCAGTCCAAGTATGACAAGCTAAAATGCTACAGGTAAGTTGTCGTATCACCTATAAGCAAACACTCAAATTGTCCTCATTAATCTTAAGTATAAACACACATTACCAGTTTGTTCACCTGACCATGTTTTGAATGCCTAGACCCAGAGCTGTATTTTAACATGACAGATTCAGAGATGTGTAGGTGTCTTCCATGTCAACCATTTCTTTGTAGCTATATTCTTGTCATCTACAGTCTTTGCTACCAAAGTGGCATTTTCTTCCCTTTCATCATAAACGCTGAATAGCAAAACTGTGTTCAGCTTCTGGAAAGCTGCATTTTACTGTACTAAAGGTAGGAATGTCAAAAATAGTCTCTAATCAAAACAGAACATGGGGTCTGCTACTTTGCATCTACTATTGTATAAGAATATTCATAACAAGTAGTAACTGCAGAATAGCAGCAGATTGTGACAATGTATTTCGTGCCACCACACGGCTGGTAACTGCAGGACTCGAACTGGGCAGAAATGTGAGCAGATCACTTCAAGACATCTCAGAGTTTCCCCCCTTTCTTCTCTTTGTCTCGCTTACTGTGACCCCCCAAAAAAATGCTATTTGCCTTTAAGCTTGTCTGGGATTAGTGATACCATCCAAGATCTCAAGGTTAGGGTTGTATGCAGAAAAATTAGCAAGAGTTACGGAAATATCAAACAGACTCTACTAGCAAGGCCCAAGGTGGAGTTTTCCTGGAAAAAGACAGACTGAGCACAAAGTAACATTTTTTTTTCCTTTGTAACATCAGTAACTGTGAGCACAACAGTTATAAACTGAAAGAACTTTTTGCTATGTGCACACGTGGTCTATCAAGAACACAAGAAAAGGGGGAAGTTAGAACACAATTACACAAAAGTTTTGACAAAGTAAGACAGACACTTCTACAGAGGAAGACTTCAGGTACTTACAAGCATTTTTTGTAGTTGTTCTACAGTTTGATTTGCCACACTGATTCCATTTATTTCTCTGATTTCATCCCCTACATGTAGCGTACCTGAGGAGTTAACAAACACACAATCACCTCAAGACGTGCTTCTACAAACTGAGATAATTGTTACACAGCACTAATATTCATACAAAGGCATAAACAGAAAACAACATTAAAATCACTTTTTTGCTAGATTCAGGAAAGAATTTTGTATTAGCTACAAATCTGTCTTTCAGAGTGCAGTGAATACACAGCAAGAGATGCCCAGGCATTCTGTCAAGTACATAAAGATATGTTTTCCTTATTAAACAATAACATTGAATCAAAAACACCATATGGCCTGGAATAGTATAAAGATTCTTTGATATTATTCAAAATACAAAACTGACAGCATTACATATTAGACTGAGAATCAGATTCACTAACATCCCTGTATCAAATAAAATCCTCTTTTCTGCAGCCTTTCCCATTTCTGTCACTCTGACAGAAGTGAATATTGCTTTGTTCATGATTGTAAGAAGTATACTGGGAATAAAGAATGGACATTTGGCAGACATGTCAACAACAAATAGACAATTTTAAACGACTGACACTGGTGTTTCATTTTTACTGAGTGCTCTGGAAGGTGCAAGTAGATGGAATCTTTAAAAGCCTTTCTTCCCATTTCAACTCTGCTACCTTTTGAATAAGGACAATTTCAATCACCAGGACTAGGTAGAGCTGGCCTAGGGACAGGAGGCAACTTCACAGCAGCTACTATTTTGTGACTGGGAATTGTATAGTTTGTACTTAATATTGCTGGACCTGAAATTATACAGTTCCTATAACCCTCACAGTAGATTTATTATCCAGACATTGCTGTTATTGCTGTTATTGCCTGGCAATACAGTTTTGCATACAGCAAAAAGAGACAGCAGAAAAAAATGACATAACACTCCTCAAAACCAATACAAGGCACAGGCCCTATCAATAGGATTCAAACATGGTCGAGATCACTGCTAAATTACACTTGTGTTGTTCTATTCAGTAAAGTATTCTAATATAGTTATGTTAAAATGAAGCAGTGGAGCTAAGGGGCATCTAGAGCATTAACAGAACTAAAAGCATTAAAAAAAAGATGCCCATACTACAGAAACACCGAAGTACAGCTCACTTTCAATACCTAGTGCAGAAGCACTACCTTAGTTGGATGGAGCACACAGAGAATAGGTTAAATTTCCCAAATCTTTAGAAATAAAAGACACTGTATAATTAAAAAGAACAGAGTTTTAATGGGCACAATTGGACACTTTACCCAGTGTTAGCAGGTTTTAAAAATTTTATTAGCCCCATTATGGAACACAGTCGTGAAGCAATACTCTGCAGAGCAGCACCATTACCTAAGCAGAGTTGGAAGAAAACCTTCTTCCTGTGAATCTCAGAGCAATCTCCTTTTAAAACTCACTGTTTGAAGCTAAATAAATTTCAATTCAGGAGGTCCTCTAAAGGAATATAGAAGTCTGTCTGAGTTGCATCTTTGCTTGCATGAAAACTTTTATCTTTCCTCCTTCCTGACAGATTTTGCATCAGAGAGGCAAAGTGAATATATGTTTCGTCTTCCTAATTATCTGTTCCTAGCTTGCTTTGAAATAGAACAGTAGGCTAGAGGGAAGTCTGGCCTGAAAAATTAAGTAAATTTTTGTGTTCATCAAAAGAAAAAGACGTCAGTCTGAAAGATGCAAAGTAACCCTTTCAAGGTGCAATCCAAACTTGCAGCCAACAGCCTAGCAGGGAAGTTCATCTGTTTAAAGCCAGACAAAACCCAGTTACCTTTGGATATCTGATCTGAACACGCAAAATGACAAAATGGAGAAGACTGTGGATGATAAAAAATGCATGACTGCAGGGTTTGTTACAGCAGTGAGAACAGAAAGATTTAAAATCTAGGCACAAGCAATATTTTCATTTCAAATTCCATTTTTGTGAGCCTCAACATCAAAAATACAAAGCTCCTCAAGAACTGCGTAAACAGAATTCTTTCATTTTTGCAAGGGAAAATACTGCTACTTGTGTAAGGATTTTTTTTTAAACAGAGGATTAAATAAGTACAGCTCCAGAAATTATTGGTGTTTTAATCTCTTGCTGAGCTATACTCAGTAGTAAGACAGTAATTACCCTAATTAAGACCTAAATGAAACACAGTGGGCCCTCACCTCAAAACACTGGCAGACATCTGCAACTGGAAGGTAACTAAAGCAGTTAGCAGGAGTCCATGCAGACACAGAGATACACTACCATGCAATAGTAGCAATCAAAATCAGGAGAATGCACAGAGTTTGTACAAAATGATCTAAAATAACTGTGTTTGAAGACAAAACTCTTCATGAGATGTGATTACCTTGCCGGTGAATCATTCCTCCGTGCATAATTCTTGCCACAATGCAGTGGTTCAGCTCATTCATTTTTAAAGTGATTCCCTAGAAAAAAAGAAATGTTCATACTTTAAGACAAAGCATTAAGCACTGTGGATCTTGAGAGGTTAAGAACAGTCACTTTTCCTGAAAGCCTGAAGGCAGGGTATAAATTTTAAGATTAAAATAAAATCTTTGTCACTCACTTCAAGATGAGCAATAAAACCAGATACTATTTATAAATGAAGATGCAATACTTCAACATAGGAGTATGTAAGAACCTGGTTTGTTAAAAATATGATTTTGTACTGAAGCGCAAAGGCTCCATTTGGGGTTAAGGCCTAATTTAGCTATAACTACTACAAGGTTGCTTTTAAATAAACCCAGCCCTTGTGGCACAGCAGCAGTGTGAGTGAACACAAAGCATTTCAAAGAGGATAAATATCTACAGTGGCTGCTGAACTATTCCAGTTTACTGACAACCCCACCTCAAAGTGAGGAAACTGACACCAAAATCATTACAACACTGGTCTTTACCAGCACAGAGTCAAGGCAAGCAGTGAGTTTCCCTCCATACCATGGGCTCATCTGTGTTCTTCTGGAACTGCACCAGCCGGACCCGCGTTACATTCTCCATATCCATGTCGCCGTTGGCGCTCTCCGGGGAGTCCCCGTTCAGGTACGGAGAGGTGGGAGGAGGGGTGACTCTCAGCGCTTCGTCACTGTAAACTTCATGTGCCACTACATCATGGGTTTGAAGTAAGGCCTAGAAGAGATCACAGCAACAACGTGTCAGATTTACGTCACCTCTGATGTCCATCGCTCGCTCCTTGTGTTTTTGAAGCTTTTCAGAAATTCAAGGAAATCCAACATATTTGCGCCCCATCTTCTATTGAAGAACTTTTCCCCTAAAGGAGTGTAAGATAAACTTCATCAGACTGCAAAAGCCTACACATTCATTGAGCCTCCAAAACCTGCATGAGTTAATGTGACTCTTACTGTAGGTACTTCAATGAGAATGATGCTGCCTCCCTTCCTCTCATCCTCTCGACACCTGCAGAGTGCCAGAGTGAATTCATCTTCACGTGCATAGACAGAGAGTCAGGAATCTATCTTTCTGTGCAAACTATTCTATAATAATTACTCTATTAAAATGGAAAGCTACTTGAATCACATGGTATTGATAAAGGCAGACTGTGGATCAATAGTAACTTAAAGAATGAAATACTATTTTTTTGTTGTTTATTATCATAATTGCTTCCATACTCTCCCCTTCCCCTAGAGCATGGACTCAGCACCACCACCCTGAGTTCAAAATGCTTGACAAAAATTAGAATGCAAACCAACAAACTGCTAAAATACTGCTTCATTAGCTTCACTGTTTCTTGATGCAGAGAATGGTATGACAGCTAATTGATTAAATATGCTTAAGTATCTTTGGTAAGCAGAGAAACCAACTGTAGGAACTCTAAGCTGCGGCACAGACCTGTAGCCTGTACAACTGTAAAAATTTACAAATAATATGAGAGAAAAGTTGGACAAAACCTAAATATTAGCAAACCAGTGTTCAGCAGTACCAGGCTTTTTTTCTGGTACGCCATTCCACTGTTCTCCAGGACACCTCCAAGAGTCTTGTGTCACATCCATTTCCATCTGTATTCAACTCCATTTCCATCTGTATTCAACTTTTAGCATACAACTACCTTGCTTCTGTCCAAAAACTAAATCTAATTTATATGTGAACATGATGGTTCTACTCCTCTACTAATCAAGGACAGAGACAGAATCTGCCTCTATACCCAAATGGTTTACCATTCCTAGACAAGGACTGATAAATGAAGTCTAGTTCCTACAATATCTCTACCAATAGTAGAGGTATGAGCCACCACTGCCATGAGGTCAAGCTATTTTATAGTTAATATCTTGCTAAGTTTCATTTAAATGCTTATAGCTCTTAGCTTGCAAAACCCATCAGCCTTGCAAAGCTTGAGACTGACCATCCAGAACTTGTTTTGGCAGAGAAATCTGATTCTGTGGTGACTTAAGTCTTTAATTAAAATGTTTAAGCAAAACTTAAACTGAAGTAAGTGCTAAAAAAATGCCTACAAGATGCATTCCTGAAGTGGAATCCAAGGCAGAAATTAGATTTTCATGGCCTCTACAAAATCCTACATTTTTTTCCCACTGTAACACTTCTAAAGTGTACCGTGTTATAAAAGGTAATTTCTTAACACTTTACACTTCCATTCCTCAAGTTAGTTTGAAACTACAGCTGGGAATTCAGCATTATAACTATGGAACAGAATTCCCTAAACTAACAATGCTTTGTCCGCACTCCCTCCCATTTTTCCAGTGTTTCAAGCCCACCTACACACATACTACTTTTAGTTAAATACCAACCTATATCTGCATTTTCTACTTTTCGTCTTATTTTGTCAACTACTAAGCTTGAACTCGCAGCAATTCCTCTGCATTAGTCTGCACTACTGAATCAGCATTTTATATTCAAGATTTGGACCACATATGTAAGGTAAACCACTTTAACAGTATTTAATTAAAATCTGATTTATTTGTGTGCCCATTTATGTGTGGTTACTCCAGTGTAGGTTAATGGTTGGACATGTTGACCTTAGAGGTGATTCTGTGCCCCTGCCTGTATCTGTTACATTCTCCAGGCTTTAATATTACATTTCTTATGTAATTCAGGTCCTTATACTTGTTTCATATCAAATATATGCCCTGCTTTATATTATTTTTAGCAATAATATTCACCTTCTATAGCACTTCCAGCATTTTTAAAGTCCATAATTATACTAAATGACTTCTGAGTGTGTTCACAAAAATGAACACAAATTGAGAAATACCAGACATTAAAGTACAGCAAACTCAGTTTAATATCGAAAACATTTAATAAAAAGATTCCTATTGGACCTTACTTAAAGATGCCTGTTTTAATGAATTTCTGCTAATTTTGATAATTTGTTTTTTTCCTGTCTGTTTTTGCTTTGCAGAACATGATAATCCTGCTAAAAATAAGTTTAATGAGAACAACTGCTTTCTACTGTATTGCAGGACCACTGTCTGCAGGGATCAGCGTAGGAAGGCACATGATGATGGATAAAACTTCAATATGTCATCAAGCAAAAGTCTCCTAGCACAGCAAATGTTCCAATTGCTTCAATGTACTAAACTTATATAATGGAATCTTTTACACATGAAACTGGCACATTCAAAAAAACATTGAAAGTTGTGTAATGGAATAAAAGCTCTTTGAAATGTGTACATACGTAACAAATGAGGGACTTAACAATACTTTAGGGATTCTTAAATTAATTATCTGCTGAAAGACCTGCATGCAAAATCTACATACATTTCTTTAAATTAAAGATGTTGAGCATGTACAGACTAAATTGGTAATTTATTTCTGTAGCCATAAGGCACACAAGGGTAACAGAAAACTAAAACAAAACACCCTGAACTTGAAGATCTGTTACAAACACACTTTATGGGCTTTGGTTCTGTAAAGGCCTGCACACAGTTTAACCCACTAACACTGTGATTAAGTAACCAAGACAGATTATACTCTTTTTTTCTTCTGATAAGGGATACACATTAGATAAAAATATTAATAGTAAAATAATCTGTTATCATACAGGTGTTAATGCACACTCCTACTTATTTCATGTTATTGATTACTGAATTAATGTGCATTAATAACCAGAGTATTGGTCTGTAACACCTGGCAAACACATGGAATGTGGGCTGACAATATTCTTGTAGACAATGATTCCTTTTCCTAACAGTCTCTATTTTAAAGGCTTTGGTCTGAAAGAAAGTTTGGCAGAATGCAATAAATTTAAGAATAACTTTATTTAAGTCTACAACCCATAAAGGTGCATCTGGGAGCAGGAGTGGGAATGGTGGAGAGGATGAAGCTGCCCCTGTGACATCTGGAGCCTCTGTGGTATCTGCAGGTGTGGACCCACACCAACTCATGCTGGTATAATTGCTGCTTTACACTCCTCCCTAACATGAAGTGTTTCTATTCTCTTGCTCATTCTGGCTCTGGCAGCAGTCCTGTTATCCTAAATTCTTTTTACTAAATGGTTAGTTAGGGCTCTTTTTGGAGCAATTTCTACTAGTTCAGCCCAGGGCAATATTAAAGTGCAGTTCCAGATGAATGCCAGAACTAGGTGGGAGAGGATGAAACATGGGGAAAAGGGATGATGGGACTTCACCGACCAGCAATTTAGCCTGGGAAGCCACAGACTCACTTGCTGAAATTACTCCATATCAAAAATACTTGTTATGGAATTGCAGCTTATTTCTTATAAAAAATACTTTTTACAGATTTGCAGCAAAAGAATTCTGACAAATGGTTTTAGATTTATGAGCATATCAGGAAACAGAGATACCTAAAAAAGAGGATTTTCAACTCAATTTTCCTGTCACTTGATTTGATACATGAAATTTCTATATACCACAATCACTTTTATTGATGCCTACTCTGAAAATAATTTATACTTGAGAAATGCTCTTTCTCCACAGTGCTTAATGTTTTAGCAACACTGTGGGGTAATTACACACAAAAAACGTAAATCAAATGAATCTGTCAGATTCTGAATAAAGTTGGGTATCAGAGAAAGGTTTTTTAAAAAAAATCTTTCTTACAATATGGCTGAGTATCATTCCACCTTGTTTTATGTTCTATTTCAAGCAAGCATTCCTGTTAAATGTTGAATCAGAGCTGTGACAAACTTTACGACGGGATCGGTACCATCTCCAGGGAATAACATCAGTGTTGCTGAGCAGGCACAAAAAAGTCAGTGCCTGCATTAGCAATTAGTGCAGTGAAATAAGAATGAATCAAAAAGTAAAACAAATGGGTTAGTCAGGACCTGATTTACACACTAAACACACTGCAGGAGTTTTTTCTTCTGGCCAGCTTCCAATTTGCCCTGTGGACAGAGTATCCATCAGCTGGATTACACCGGCACATTTCAGTTTAATTTTATCTGAAAAAAGTTGTTTTGCATGCTCTGAGACCCCTATGTGATACAAACCAAAACACTGTTTAGGGACAATCAGGAAATGCACTTTGAAAACACACTCCTGATCTAATTCAAAGTACTAAAATAAATGTAGCCAAGGCTACAGGGGCCATCAAAAGAACGCACTGGGACATGCAGCTACCCAGATTTCACCTTATACCTGAACAGGTGGTTGCTTTCAGCTCACTCTTTCCTAGAAATTAGGTTTATCCTTCAGACTTACAGTAATTCAGCTTTCAGGTGAGCAAATTCCACAAAGCCCCCTGCACTTAATCCTTGTGTTAGGGAAGGTAAAATTTATGATTTTAAGCTGACAATAGTGTGCAGCAGATTTAAGCAAACACGTTTATTTCTTAGTTTATGAACTTTACCTACAGCATAAACAAAATTAATCCTTCAAATTACTGGACTTCAATAACTTGAACTAGGTTATTAAGCAGTAACATCCCTGAATTCAGGACAATTACTTCCCTCAAATCAGATTTGGGAAACAGACACAGTAGGTGTTGATACGTAACACAAACTCGACAGACTGTACAAGCTCTTGATTTATTGTAAAGTAATATTAAATAAACACTTATTCTGCAATGAATTCATACACCTCTATCCTAAGAAGACCTCTGCAAAAGAAAAAGAAGGATCCCAGCTCTACCTACGGACATCCAAAAGGATTCATTCTTCTTTCCACGTGCAACACAGCCCCCCAAAAACCCCAGTGGAACTGCTCCATAATTCCATTTCTCCAAACTGCTGACAGTTCTCAGCACAGTAATGAGGACCAATAGCAGCAGCAACACGAACTCTTTCGGCAGAGCAGAAGGTTAGAAATACTTATTAATAGGTGTATTGTATGCAGTTCCATCACTTGCATATTTTAAGAATTTACTGAACTTAAGTTTTCTAACATAAAGAATATGAAAAAAAAATTTTAAAAATAGCCCAAACAAGAGTAGGATCTGCTTACCATGAAATGAGGTTGTGTTAAAATACGCTTTAGCTCCTTTGCATCATTGTTCTCTGGGTAACATGAAATTTCTTCCAATACCTGCAAAATAAGCAGGAGAAATGCCTCTAAGTAACCTTCTTTTAAAGCTGTTGAAGACATGAAAACCCCCAGTGCTCAGTCAGAATATCCTCAAACGATTACACAAACCAACATTTTTGACACAGGAAAGGGTTTAAGAGAATGTGCCCCCACCCAGCTGCCCCGAGAGAATAAAATACCTTGTTCCAATGTTCTCTGAAAGAGATTAAAGCAGAAATTTGAAGGAAACGGTTTTATTTTTGTTTTTTTTTTTCAACTGGCAGTATTCCTCCAACAGCTAAATACATAGGGACAGGAATGAAGTGCTAATAGGCGACACACATGACCTCCACCAGTTGCTGCTTTCACACATGGTCTCAATTTATTAAAACAACTGGTTTAAAACAGAATTAAAAACACTCATAAAACCAATTGTTAAAGACACCAAGTGTAGGTGGGCCATCTGCTACCCCACCTCCAAGCTCCAGATTTTATAAAATCTGAGCCACTTTATCACTGGGGAAGGAGGAGTAAAGAAGTTTTGACTTATTTGCCTGCAACCTGATTCTTACACCTTTAATTTTCACACGCAGCTACTTGGACAATGAAAGCAGAGAATTTTGCTTCTGGAAGCACCTCCCCGGATTAACTGCCAGAAAATTTTGAAGAATAGGACTCAAGGGATCTATCAGTGTGACTTCAGTTATTACTTAAATAATATTCTATTTTAATAGCACTATAAACAGTGTTTTCCTGTGACAATACCCCTAAAAACTGCACTGATGATAATATGTATGATAATATATCATACAACATTTTTATTTTTACTTCTTGTAATAAATAAGCAAAAAAAATACTATTTGCAAGGTATAAGAATTAAGAATATCTATGTCTATCTTTGGTCTTAGTGGGCCACCTTCCACTGCATTTCTGCTCTTCTTAGACCTATCTATGATAAACCTGTTTTTTTTCAATTTAAAAAGCTGATATTTCAAAAGATTTCTTTTTGTAACTAAATTTTATAAACATCAGATTTCTGCTGGAGATAAATAACCTGAACACAAAAAGATCCTGCAATTACCCAGCAGGAGTTTTCCTTTTAACACCACTATCGTTGAAGAAAAGGTTAAATGATTAAACTGAGTAATATCCATAATCCTTACAAAGATAATGGAATTCTGCAAGTTCACAGAACTTGTTACATAACTTGAGTAAACAATGGTAGCATTCCAGAAATAATTCAGATAATGAGCCAGAATACACATCTTAATGAAGAAAAATAAGTTCCAGCTAAAATACAATCAAACTCTTGAAGTAAAAAAATATACTCTAAAGCCATTACCTCTTTGGCTCTCTGTACAGCATCACTTGGAGGATTCCTGATTTGTGGCGAAGATTTTGTGTTTATTTTGTCATAAAGCTGAAATAACAAGAAAACAAACTACTGAAATCATGTGCTACTTTATATAAATTAATGAGTGCTTACAATAGCCTGCTTATGTTACCAGGATTAGGATGATTGTTAAACTGCAAAACTCACAGATGTTCTGCACACAAAATCTAGCAGCTTAGGGTTTTGGCTTTTCATTTTTAAACATTTCCTGATTTGAACAGTGCCATAGATTCAGAGTTCATAGGATGACATGGGAAAGTTCACGGGGTTAAGGGCTTCTGCAAACCTCCCATGCTTTTGCCACAGATTTACAGAAACTATATTCTTCTACTAGAAGTGATCCTCTCAATCTTGGATAAATGCTGTAAATCAAACATTCTGCTGTAAAATGAAGTTAACCTGCATATCCCACTTTTCTCAATAAATTAAAACATCAAACATTCTGAACAGTAATTTAAATAAACCTTGGAATATGGGAAAATGCTCTTGAAGATAGAACGTTACAAAAGCCAAATACTCTCAGAACAGAAAAACAAACCTTCCAAGAACGAGAATTCATAAAAAAGGGTACCCTTATTTTACTAGGATTTTCTGTTATACAGAAGAATGTCAATGTATTTAAACAGGCTACTGTAAACCTTCCATGTTATTTATTTTTTAAAAAATACCCTTTTAAAAACCTTTCAACTATGCAAAGCACAAAAGAAGAAAGATCTCTCTTCAGGTTTCAAATTAGAGGTAAGACATTACAGGCTCTTTTTCATACAAACCTAACAGACTGTGCATGTTTTAAAGGAATCAATGTATACTTAAGAATAAACAGGTACTGTAATAAGCAGTATTTTCAAATAAAACCTTTTGGCTTACATTTGAAGTGATACAAAGATGGTCATACCTGTAATTATTTTCTAATTATGTTAGACTACTTCTTTGATATATAAGACAGAGAAAAGGGACAAATAACATTTTTAGGGAATTAGAGACATTTTTATCACAACAAGGGTGGTAAAAGAGTGCAACGAATTGCCCAGGGAAGCTGGGGAATCTCTCAACTTTGGAAATACTCAAAATTCAACTGAAATTCATAATACTGTACATAAAAAACCATTCAAAGCACAAAAGGGACTCTAAAAACTTCATCAAATCCTAACACTGCCAAAGACGAGGTGACGAGGGCACTATTTAGGCTGCTCAGCAAGGAGTGCTCAGGAGCTTCCTCTGGGAAGTTCACAGCTGCACTGTTTGGCTTAGAACGGCCTTGGATGTTTGAAAAAGGGAATCTTGCCAGTTCACAGAACTGCCCTCTTCTCCTTCTCACATGACATGAAATACCACTCAGTTTTAGCAGATACATAAACTGCCATAAATGCAATCCAACATCAGCATCACTTTCTTGTGTTAACAGTTGAATGAACATGTTGAACATTTCAAGCCCATACACAAATAAGCAGAAAACCAGCAAACAGTGTCACTTCCAAAAAACATTCCCTGCAGGACAGTTACACCACTCTCTTGGGGAAAGAAAAGTAGAAAAGTCAAGCTAAATCACTTTCTTCCAATGCAACAACTTCACCCTGTGCTGCCAAAACACCACTAAACTCCACAGTTTAAGCAGTTTCGACCACTGTTGAAAGTTTTGAGACATAAGCTTTCTGCAAGCTTGTAGTTCAGGAGAGATTTTATTTGTATACACAATTATTTGCTTTATCTTTTCTTAAATAAGTTAACAAAATCCACCCAAACTCCAGCAACTGCAAATTGCGAAGTATCACCCTCCCATACCTGTTAAGAAATTACACTGAGCACTGTGTACTGAACAAAGCACAGCAGAAAATGCACAATATTCACCATGAATATTATTGAATGTCTTTTTCAAGATTATTGAAATTACAGAAAAGTTACCTTGAAAATATTTTTGTTAGTTATTTCTATCAATGGTTGCAAAGCTAAGTCACTGAAGTTGCTGATTTCCCTCATTACTGTGACCCAAAACAACCAGCAGTTTACAGAAACAATTTTTTCCTCACTATCATGGGACAGTTATCTTCTGAGATTAGGCAGAAGGAAAAAAGAAAATTAGAGAGCAGAGTTCCTCTAAGAATGTTTAGAAAAAAAATCGAGGCAAAGTTCAGACTAAACAAGGGTACATTAATTTTTCCACAGCGTCTTCATGCTGAGGCACAGCACTTAAACTTCATCCTCCAGGACTTTTGCTTACTGAGGCTTGCTATCAAGGCACCAAACTATTAGGAAGAACTCTGACAGCACTTAAAAGAAAAACCTTCCAATTTGCATTAAGGTTTAAAGCTGATATATTACCCAAGGCAAGGGATCTATTCACTGAGGAGGTGGAAGACAGCCTCACCCAGAGAAAGGATGAGGTTTTGGTAGATTCACCAGCATAAGGAGATCTCTTCATTTTGAAATGGCATACTCTAATTCAAGTTAGGTCGTGGGAGCTTTTAGTTTACAAGAGGCAAGAGGAGCAAAGCCTATACTGTGCATTAATGCACCAGAACTAGTGGAGCAGTCCCACCTCCTTTGCAATCTTTGAAAAAAAACTGGTTTTGCAATACTTTTTAATATTTTTACACTTAAATACTAGCTGTAGCAGAACCAATTTAGAATTAAGGAATTTATAGTTTACATAATTAATCTATGAAAGCATTTGAATGTAGAGGTTTCATTCAGACACATTAAAAAGAACATTTTTTCCCTTGGATGTAAGAATCCAACACACCTTTACATGAATGTTTTACACAGTCTATAAGAAAACTCACTCTCAATGAAACCTGTTTGCACACACCATATATTAAAGTGAACATTAATGACACTTACAGCCAGGCTTTGTATGTTCCTGTGGTACAGAACACATTACTTTGTGCAGTTAGCTACACAATTTTAATCACAGAAACCCAGCCTTTTCACAATGCTGTTGCCTTTCAGCAGCCCTGCAAATCTAAATCCTTCATGGACCATAACAAAGGTGGTTTCTTGGGGAGCAGAATGAACTGGCTCATTCTTCACTGTCCTCCACAGAAAGCTTTTCTATGCAATACCAACAGACTTAGAGCGGGACAAAATGTGTGCCCTAATAATGGACTTTCTTTCTACTGTGAGTCTCTATTTTCCAGCAAAAAACTGCCCCCTCAGCCCAGGAGACCAGCCTCCAATAATTTCACTCAGCAATAAGCATAAATATAACAATTAAAAATTTACAGTAATTAAAAAAAAAGTAAGATGCCATAGTACATGTAACTTTTGGCATTTCCAGACTTTTGAACACTTTGCACCTCAGTCTCACTCCTCAGCACCAGTTATTCTGCATTTCCTAGAAAGAAAATCGAAATTGAGAGCTCGCTCTAGACAAGCTTAACAACCCCAACTGATGTATTAACAAAACTCCATAGAACAAACATACACTGACATTGTAGCTAATAAACAGAATAGTACTTCCTGCTAAAAACACAAGTGTTGATTTAAATTTTGCGTGCTAGAACACAAAAGCTATGAAGAGAATACCCACAAGCTGTGTTGCTATCAGCTGACCAGCTTTTGCAGAGTCGAGACTTTTTGTCTTCCGCCTGTACAAACGGAGCTCGTTTCTTCTCGTATTTAAAGCAGACAGCCCAAAGCCTCATCCACAATCAGGCAGGCGAGACAAAACAACAAACTCTTCTCTTCTGACTAGTTTTTCAGATGTGCAGAAATTCCTTTTTAACCATTTCCTGTAAGAGGAGTCAGAATACTGTCCCAACACAACCCCCATTCAATGTCACACTGAAAAATTTAGATTATGTCACCAGTAGCAGAAATTCAGCCTCACTGCCCAGTCTAATCTTGAATGTAATCAAAATCAGAACCCACAGTGAAGTAAGTATTCTATCTACCCAAAACCTCAAAGTTTCTGTGAGGCAAATGAACAACTTCTTAAAACAAGAGCTACTGAACTGCTAGAGCATAAAAGCCCGTGATCTTTCAACACAAATACACATTGTGGGGATCCAATTGCAATTCAGACAGATACTTAGTTGCCAACCTCAAATATTGAAACATCTAAAAATAATCATTAAGATATGTCCTTATATATTTAACTTTCCAAACAGTTTAACCACAGGCAACCCAGTGCTATCAGAAGGCTGGTTTTCATCACTTTTAGGTTTCTGTACCATCTAAAAAATTCCTGGGTGGAGGTGCTGCCCCTTGCACAGCAGCATTTGCTAAGAAATAGAGTTTTTATTTGGTTACCTTCCACAGCTCCCTATCCTGCTACTCCATCCACCCCAGAGGTTTCACACGCTGAGAGACTGAAAGAAATTCATGACCCACTGAATGAAATAATACTCACAAGCAGTCGTATCAAAGAACAGCTAGAATTAAAGAGCCAATTAGATAATTGCTAGATCACTTCATTCTTTCTTCTGCCAGTTCTGTTCCACATATCCTTTTCCATGCAAAATATTATAACATTCCCATGGGTGCCTCTTTCCCTGGGATTCTAAGCTCTCAAGGAAACACATCCCTGAAGCTAATAACTCCTACTGGAAAACACACTGAGCAGCAAGGTCACAGCAGAGGCCTTATCTTCAACTTTGTTTAAAGACAGTTTGCTCTTTCAAACCCTCTGCTCTTCACTGTTAAAAGGATTGTGCATGAAGTTCACTTTTACCATTTTAGCACCAGAGACCTAATACTTGCTTCCCAGCGTAATTCTACAGAACATGTTACAGTTCCATCCTGTATCAAAGTCCAAAGCATCTTTCAGACTCTGTGACTGCCAGAGCATTATAGGTTACAGCCCTCCACAGCTTCAAATCTTTCCCTGCATGATACACTCACTGTAGAAGAGGAGCATAATCAACACTTGCATTCCAGTTCCTCACCCAGTGAAACGCCGAGCAATGCAAACAAAACTAATTCAACAAAAGGGTTCAGGAAGCAGTTTATCAGCTAAAATGAAGATTCCCTGACAGAGTATTCACACAAGACAGTCTGAAGCAGAACATTAATTCTGTCTGAACAAACAAGTGTTTGTTTCTGTCATGCCCAGAACTGGCAGCTGCCAACACTGCAGCTTGCTACTGGAGGCACTCACACTGCCAGGAACCCTGAGAAGGGTTATGCAGATTTGAAATACTCAGTTCCTCCGTGCACATTCACATTCAAGCAATACATGAATAATCTTTCCTGTAAAAAATGTAGTAGTAGGAATTGGACCCTGAATTTCACTTTTAAGTTTGATCGTTCACGTGACAGAACCGAAATATACATATTCTTCCAATTTTTAGAGGAACTTTTCTCTGCAAAAAGCAGGCCAATTGCACTTGGTTTTTAGAAGTCATCTATATTCCTTACATATTCATAATGTGTCTTTTAGAACAGAGTTACACTTGGTGCTACCTGTATCAGAAATAAACATAAAACCAGATTTTCTTACACCTTTACTTACTGTAGGTGAGAGGAAGTGATGCCAGGTAAACCCAGTCAGCCCTATGGAATTTCAGCTTTTACCTGAAGCTGCCTTTTTTTTTTTTTTTTTTGTATCATTCCTTATCTGGGCTTCTTCACTTATTTTGTTTTAAACCAAGAACTTAACTTTGCAGGGGTAGGAATAGAGAAGAAGAAACTCAAATGGGTAAAACATTTTTCTCTGTGCATTATTTCAGTTTCTGCTGCATGTGACTGGCAAAGAAGTGTGTTCTAGAGAGCGAGAATGACAAACTTCACTGCACAAACCCTGAAATCCTGACACAGCAGTGAAATGAAAAGCCAACTGGAGAACGTTTAATACATATTAACAGGTTGTTAATGACCACATTTCTGAGGCACACCGAAGATAATACCTGTTTCTTAGTGGTCAGTGCCTTGCTATGGGAAAAGAAGGAGATATATGAACTGATCTACTTCAAGAACTGATAGAATAAAATTCCTGACCCTTCAGTGTTGTACATGACAACAAACTGCCTGTCAGATGTGATCCTACTGAGTTGCCAGAAGAGCATCTTAGTGAAACACAAATGATGGTTTATTTTACTAAGGATGAATATAAATTAAAGGACAGGTGAGAGATATGGTATCTCTTTAATTAATGTGGAACCCTGAAATGATTGCAGGCTCCTCTGAGAAGGAAAACATATGCCCCCAACCACAGCCAAAGGGGTGTGCATGCATTGCCTTAGTAGTGATCCAAAGGGCAAAAAAGATCCCAGAAAGAAATCCTCTTCACTGCCTTCACAGGATCTGTTAGAGGCAGTTTGGTGACATGAGAGCTGTAAGGAAAGCACACAGCCCTTCACCTGTGTCAGCAATAGGGAGAGATGCCCTGTGGCATTAGACATTACCAGTCAATATTTTATCATGTACCTCTCGCATGGACATATTTTGTATGCTTGGAATCATGAGGGGAACCAGAAGGTTAAGGTAAAGAACACTGAAAAGGTTTTTCATCCTGTTATGTAGCTAAGTGTTGGCATACCTGTTGTATATCTTTTGATCAAAACCTTGAAAAGTGGAAATGTACCAAGTTCAAGTTCTGTCAGTAGTTATAATGCACTAGCAGAACTGCAGGCAGTTAGGAACTGTGGGGAAATCACACAAAGTTCAGTCTGAAACAAAGACTACACAGATCTCTGCAGCTCCACACACACTGATATAGTTAAAAACAGATTCAAGGACACATTTATGCCTATATTGGTTCAGATCCCAAGGATGTTCAGTAATGTCTGACTTGTATATTCTATTTCTTCGCAAGGGGCGAAGTTTTTATCTTCAGTGTACATGAGCTACAAACAAATTTTAGCTCTGTTGTAGAACATATCCCTTTTTAGCAGAGATTATCAAGTGCTATGCACTTACTCTGTAAAATCAAAGCCTTGACACTTCAGAGGCAGAAGAGCCAAGGAAAGGACTATATTAATACAAAATAAACTCCAGGGTGTGCGCATTTCTTCCCCCATAACTGACTTTTTCAATTATGCTTCTGGATTTGCTTCACATTTGCCGAGAAGATTTTTATTTATTTATTTCAAGTTGTCTCACAGAAGTACTGATAATGAACGGTTGTGCTACGCCTCAAAATCACAGCAGGCATTATTTTCTTTTATTTAATTTCAGGTGTCCCTGAACGCCTCATTCATGTATGATGAACCCAGACTCGGGTGTCTGACAGCATTTTATTTCCTTACAAAGTAGGACTCTAAACTAGTAATTTGTCTCCTGTTTTAAGGAAAACCCATATTAATACTCATCATAAAAGTTTTATTGACTGCAATTCTCCACAAGTGACAGCAGATGTTAAAGACACGCCAGACACTACACAGACGTAACCAGACTTTATTCTGTTCACACTGCAAATGTTTTAACATCTTTTGCAAAGATGAAATATGCCAAACTAGGATGAGATAAAGATACTGCTTTGCACATGGCAGTACCAACAAAACTAGCACAGCAGTTGGAAAACCAACACAATGAAATTAAAAGGTCCCATTTAAAAAAGCCCCAAACACTCTCACTCTGGAATGTACCAGCAGCACCGTTGGGAAAGACATGGGCTTAGAACATTATCTCCCAAGGTATTCTAACATATTAGTGACTTCAAGGACACAAAATCCCATTATTTCAATAACAAAGTCACTTTTTTTTCCCTTTTTTACTGCATCAGATATAACTGAAGCTGATCTTAACAAAACCAAGGCAAAGCACGTTTTAGAGATGACACCATGCAGCTGATCAGATAAAAGTAAACATAAAAGAGGTGCTGGAGGGAGTTTAGATAAAGGCACTGATAAAGGGTCTGGAGCACAAGCCTAAACAGAGGCAAGAGAGAACTTGGAGTGTTTAGTCTGGAGAAAAGGAGGCTCAGGGGAGACATTATCACTCTTTACAACTCCCTGAAAGGAGCAGCAAATTGGGGGTTGGTCTCCTCTCCCAAGTAACAGCGGATGTATCAAGAGCAAATAGCCTCAAGGTAGTGCCAGGGAAGGTTTAGATTGGGTATTAGGGAAAATTTTCACCAAAAGGGTTACCAAGCACTGGAACAGGCTGCCTGGTGAAGTGGTGGGCTTGGCAGTGTGGGGTTTACAGCTGGACTTGATGACCTTAATGACTTTTTCCAACCTAAATGATTCAATAAGCACCAGGAGAAACTAATAACTCAATACAGAAGGGCTTTAACAAGAGGTTTGTTCCATGGACAACACCTTGATACACCCCACAGAATAACCTTTGCTCCTGTCTTTCCCCCACCTTTCAATATGGACTAATAACCAAGAACAGGAACTAACAGAATTGGGTTAGGCCTAAATGGGCTTAATTCCCAATCCTGTTGGCTGAACTACCTTGTCAGGTTGGATTATCACCCTGAAGGGAGAATGCTAACGGCCACGAACCTCATTCCAGGGGGATACAGAACCCATAAAACCAGTTAAATCCATAATAATTAACAAGAACACAGCTCCTCCCCTGCTTTGGGACATGGAGCACACCTTGCACCAGGAGGTGCTAATGCTGGAATTAACGACTATTTTTGTTTCTTCCTATTCACATAAATTTTCTGCAAGGATATTCTGAGAATAAAAATACACCAGTGCCTAGAACAGTCAACATGCCCCAGCCAGCTACCTGAAGAACTGCAAGAAGGAGGCAGCGAGGGCTGACTGAATTCACAGACAGAAGCAGAGCTTACTGGGCTGTTTGTACTTTGCCTTTGGGTTTTTTAATGTAAACTAAGTGCAGACTGAAGTATCATTCCAAAGTTAATCTCCCAGCACCAACAAAGCTGAAATACTATTCAAGATTTGTGGACTGTGGCCCAGGTGCTGTAGCATTTCTTTATTTTTGTCATTTCTCAGAGTAGCTCCCAAGCTCCTGGAGAAATAATAAATCTGAGAATCTGAAGTTTTATAAGGGCAAAACCCCAAACACAACAAGTAGCCCTTATGGTTAAAAAGGAACTTGAACTACACACAACTTAAGAAGAACTGAAGAAAATGTAGAAAGTTATATATGAAATTGATCCTCTTTATCTCAAGACAAAATCAGTGAGGTTAATTAAATGTTTCACAATGCCAGGAATACAATGCTACTGTTCTTTGACGTATCAGGGCCCAGTAACTTAAAAATACACTGAAATAATGGGAATTTTTAGTTCCACATAAAAAAAAAATCTATGGATTTATACTTTTTGAGTAGGAGATGTTGGTACACACAGACACAATGACACACCATTTACACAGGGGAGATGACATTAGGCCAAGAAGTAGGGGCTAAGTACTACAGTTCCCATTTAAAGTACATTATTAAGCTGAATTGCACTTGAGGATTCACCACATCAGTATCAAGCTTATAAATACTCAAAATGAGAGAATATTAGTTAAAAAGAAAACAGGTCAAGCATAACAAAGTAACTCCCACTGTGTCATGAAAACCGAGCCAGAATTTTGCATGTTAGAAGGTGTTCGATACATAAATTTCTCAAAAAATTACTCTCAATCAATATGAAAGTTACTGCTGGCTCATATTTGTATTAGCCGTGGGTTTAAGAGACCCACTCACTTATCACCATTATATATTATAAAAATGTGGAACAACGATGCTTTCTGCTCTGAAGACTAAATATAAAATAAATCCCCCATTTCATTTGTAAGGCAGAGGAACAGGAAGAACAAGGAAACAATGAGATGATGCTGAGTGGCACAGTGATCCACCTATCCCAGCAGGAGAGAAAATGAAATGCAAAGGTACGAAGGAAGATGAAAATGGAAAGTATTTTAGAGAATGATTATGAAATAATGCAGAAGGAATTCCAGAATAGCCTCTGCTTTTTGTGTTCTTTCAGACAGAGCTTCCAGAGAAGTTACCTTTTAGAGAACAAATGCACTGCACTGCTGGTGACGATCCAGCCCACCTGCTGAAGGAATTCTTCACACAGTTCTCCCTAAGGCTTGGTCATTGTTCCGTCTACACTGCTTGGGAAAGGAGTTCCCACTGCAGTGTGGGACAGTCCCTCCCACTCCCTGGGGCTGAGCACGCTGCCTCTGCACTGGGATAAAAGCCAGATTTGATTCCCCAAATAGCAAGGTGCCTTCCTGCCAACATAGTTTATTTTTTTTTTTTAGCAAATATTTTCCATGTGTTTTTGTCTTACAAAAATACAAAATAAAGGACCATTAAAAATATGAAAACAATGTGTTTTAAAAATGACAAAGTATTATTTCACTTAAGCATAACATGTTCCGAGTGATTTAAAGCAAGACATCTGTAACATACCTTGTGATGTCTTTCTGCAAAAGAGAAGCATTCAGGTTTCACTAAAACATGTTCCCCCTATAAGTGTTAACATAATCAGTATTCAAGAGGGCAAAGACCAATGTGCATCCAAAAAAACTCGAACCACACTATGTGATTCACATAGAAAGTCATTCTCATTCAAATCAAAACATAGCAAAATTTGATGATCTAGGAAAATATTTAAGCTTTTTATACCCAGCTGCTGGTTTTATTTTATTTTCTACATTATATGATAGATATTCCACCAGTCTATTAATGATTTAAAATAAAAGAAGGGAATGAAAGCATTTTGAAGAGAAAAATCAAAATGGTTTTTGCTTTTCTTTTCCTTTTTTTTTAAATTCCAAAGTATACATTAAAATTGTTAAAATAATACACTTTGCTCAGAAAAGAGCAGATCAGAGATAAATGCAAGAAGAGTTTAAAACATTTTCAAACAGAGAACTATAGTATAAGCCATGCCTGGACACTGCTGAATAACTGCAAGTTTTACAAAGGACATTCAAATTTACCGTGCCAACATCCAGATTGGGAGGGTAAACACAACAAACCAAAATAAACCCAGCAGAAAGCTTTAGCCAATCATGTAAGAAGCTAAACTGAGGTTCCAACAACATTCATTCTAGCAAAAGAGAAAATATGTTTCCTTAAAAGTCTGGACTTCAGGACCAAATCTTTTTGGATGACTGAGTTCAAAAGAAATCCTGAGGAAACTGTGAAGTGTGCATAGATGCAGGTTCCTGAGAAACACTACCATGATCAACAAAGGATAACAAACACAGAAGTGAGATTCTCTTGAGAAATCAGTGTGCCTTAAATACATGCACTGTGAATATAGATTAAACTCAAAAAGAAAGAAGTGGCTGCCCACAAAGATATGACATAAATGACTAGTGCAAAATTTATTTAACCTCATTTAGTTAAAACCATTCGTGTGTAATGTGTTAAACCAGCAAAAAAGTAAAATAAACTTTCTTGAAAGCTTGTAACATTTCTATCACAGAAATAACAACACTTACCTCAAGGATTCCATCTATGAAAATAATGTAACAAACTTTTAAAATTAACAGCCAAAAGACATCAGCCTAGAGAAGTATCTGCCTCAGGACAGACAGATGCAGACAAAGCCAGCAGCACGGAGAGGCCCCACTCACACAAAAGCTGATATTGTTCTCCTGCTGGGTGAAAATCTCACTTGTAAATCGAGCGACATCTGCATTCAGAATCACCCCAGCCACGGCCCTGCAGAGGTGACCAAAGCACTCCACTCAACAGGAGAATGATTTCTCTTGTCTCCTTCAATGCAGGCAGCTGCACAAAAACAGCAGCTCCTGGGTTTACATTTTAGCAAAATTCCTTTGATGCACTGATAGAGATGAAACATAATGTGTAAAACTCTTCCCCGTTAGGCACAGCCTTGAAGCCCACTACACTTTTCAAAACAAATAATCATTGAAGTAAAATCTTTTGCCACGATACAAAACACCAAATGCTTCCAAAATTAGTAACCTCTTCACATTTCTTTCCAGCTTCTTTATCAGTACTGCTGACACAGGACAGTAGTGTCTTCCAGGATGTCTTTCATGAAAGTCAATAAAAAAGAATTTAATTCAAGCATTTGATACGGCTTCTAAAAATCTGTCAATGGTAATAAAAAACTGCTTTCACAACTTAAATTTAACTCTGTTTTTCCATAAAGTTATTTATATACTGTACTACGCTCCTTATCATCTAAATTGGATACTGGAATGAAACAGTCTATAAAGCTTTATACAGTAATAAACTCAAGACATTCTAGGTCACACACAGGAATGTCCTACAGCATTCACCAACATTTTGATCATTACACATTTAACAGAAGCAAGAAAAAAGAAAAGTCTGCCCAAATCAAAGTTACTCTTTTACTTAAAAAAAAAAATCAAATATTAAACAATAAATTTTCTTTGGGTAGTGAATACTTCTATACGGTTGTTTCTAAAAGGGGCTTTTCTTTACTCTCCGCAGGAAACACAATAAAGTTTTTAATAATAAATTGTGTTACTTCAGTGCAGGAAAAAATCCACTCAACACAAAAAATAGGATCCTGTAAAATGATGAAAAAAACCACACAATGAAACTATTCAATAAATTCACATCAGGATATGCTGGTGTATTGCAGGATTTGGCTGAGAGTGAATATAAACTACTTTCTAAGTAGTTGGCACCTTTTTCCCCCTTGTTTTGAACACCTTTGGCCCCCAAGTAGGTTGGAAGAGAGCCTTAAGACAGTTATAGAGCCTTAAGACAGTTATTCAAACAAATTAATAAATTAAAAACAATCGATGGGATGATGCCTTCTGTGGTCTTCAGAGGTGCCTGTCCTCATAATACCCAAGTTAATGAATTACTGAGACAGAAGATTTCTATTCTGTGATCTGAAAAAAAACCCCAATACATGGGTAACTTGCACCCTTAACAAAAAGACTGTCCTTTCTTTTTTGGCCTTAAGAGTTATTTCAGAGGCAAAAAAAGATATTTCAGCATCAGGCATGATCTACCATCATGTGCTTAATCTAAAAATAAGGATAACTCTTGAGAAAGAGTAGGAACATGAGAACAAATTTAACTGTGGAAAATGGCCACGGAAGAGGAACAGTAGTTTAATGCAAAGGGACAGCCAAAACTCTGCAGCAGACTAGGAAATTCCTACTTAGTGGGATATAATGGTTTACAGGTTACTTCCTCTGTTGGCTTCAGTAACCCCAAATACTCTGAGAGGAACAAACGGTTTCCCTGACAGAACTTCACCCAAATCACAACTGGTGATTGTTTCAGAGGTCTGAGAAAGAAACTGGAATAGTGTTGATACAAAACCAGAAACCAATCTCCCACATTCAAGCTATTGACATGAAAAAGCTGTCCTTTCAACTAATACTGTCTGTAACCTGCTTCAGCTTGCTTCAGTCTTTAAAATATATATTTCAGGACACTGCACTCTTTCATAATTTTATTTTGTATTTTCCTAATGGAAGTATCTTTGGGAAGATTCTATCATCCCCCTTCCACATAGCACAATAAAACAAAAATGCTTTTTGATGGCATTTTGTTCTCACAAATACCTTATTATAAGGTGCAATTAAATGCATCCCTTTCTGTTTATGAAAATGGCTTTTGATGAAGAATGTGAAAACTGTATGAATTCACTGATGGCTTTTCTTATTTACAAAGCTACAACAGACCATTAGAGCAATAACAGGTCATGAAGTACAAGGAACCAGACTGGTACTGTTAAGAGCAGAAAAAAGCAAAAGCATTGCAGAAGCATGAGTTAATGTCTGGCAGACCTGTCATCCAGCAAAACACCGAAACTGAGGCCATGTGGTTTACCAAAGCCCAAGAAGTTATATGGTAACATAATAATGGTTAATAAATATCTAAAACCTTTCTGCATGAGAGACACAAGTGCTCTGGTTCCTATTACACTCATGTTATTCTGCTCTTCTCCAGATTTTTTATTTCTTGTTCATATTACCTGAGCACCTTTCTATACTGCAGCATGCAATACAAAAAGAGTAATTTAAGCATCTGGGACACAAGCTAGATGAACTTAAACTGGGGAAGAAAAGATTTATATTTTAATGCAAATTGCAAAGGTTGAGCTGTTGGAGATGCAATTCAGGAAAGTCATGAGCTCCTAGTCCCTTCTTCCTGTGTGCTTCATATAATTTTATCCAATGACTGTTGATGTAAAATGCACAAACAGTTACCAGAGAACAAAGATTAGAACGGCAGTGTTGTGCCAGAGCAATGCCATCATCACTTAGCAGCCGACTCCCTATCTCTGGTTCCTCGAGTCCCGGGCCAGCTGCGCTGTGGGGAAGCTCTGCCAGCAGCTTTGGGTTCCCACACTGGCCAGCTCAGAACCCAGCAGCTGGGGCCACTTCCAGAAGGAAGGATGTGTGAATTGGACTTCTTGAAACTTGAAGAATGCACAGAACTCAAGTGACTGATCAAACTGTAACAAGTGTACAAATCATTCACTACATTTTAAAGAGTCAGGACACCAAAGGACCTGTGGCACTGTTTACATTCAGCTCGTGCTCCTGCAAAGCTGCACGGAGGAACTAGAGCATTCAATAATTTTTCAGAAACTCAAGTCTCTACAAACATAATCATCTACCTGCAGACCAGACAGCTGGAATGACTCCTACTCCTGTGGCTCTTTCACTGGGTAAAAACCACACACAGCTTGTTAGATTTGTGATATTCATCGAGCTGTTCAGTTTAAGACATAGTAATAAAATGGTCATCATTCACGAGGTCACACAAGCATTTCGGTTTGATCCAGGAGTGCATTTTTAAAATTAATCTCATTATGCCCACGTACCATCCTTTATTTTTCACTGTGCAGTTTTACCAGAGCATATTTACTCTCAAACAACATTAAAATAAGAGATGCTGTTCACCTGCCAGTGGCTATTCAGTCCGTAGGACTGCAGTACAACGGGCATAAAGTAAAAGCCCTCAGAACACACAGAACTGTCAGCATTGGCTCCTCTGTGCCAGCTGCTTTGTTCTACAGATCCACCACTGCTGTGTCACAGCACTTGCTAAGGTGCCTCTCTGCATTTGGTTCCACCCTGAGTTTTTTCTCAGTGCAATGTGTAGATTGCTTTACAAAAAGCTGGTCTTGTCTGAAAAGCAAGTCCTCTGTCTTCAACATTAAGCATCCACATATCCCCCCCCAAAAAAACCATCAGGGAAAGCATTTTTCTGCTACTTTTTTTGACTTTTATTGTAGATTTTAGTGCTGTGTAGATGTAAAGTCACTGACATGATGTGCTTTTGAATTTGTCATTCAGTGAGTGTCTTGGCACTCCAGTAAGACACTGCTGTCTCATGGACTAACAGCTCCCCAGAACCACGGAGCAATGCAGATTTCAGATGACTGAGCCTATTACATACCATGTCCAAGTGAAAAAGAGAAACGAGCATACCTTGGTGCTTCACACAAAAAATGTCATATTTGTAAAAATGTACCCAGAACTGGCCTAAGATTAGTACATTATATAGTAATAATAATAATAGAATATGTACAGTTATAAAGCTGCAATTCACATTTAAAATAAAAACTAAAATTTGGCCCTTATTAAAAGAAAAAAAAGCTGTTCTGATGAATTATTTTAAAGCAAACCTATTAACTTAAACTCTTAATCACTTACATATTCTAAAATACTCTACATTACAGTCCTAAAAATGTATTTTTGCATGAAGTGCTGGGTGATTCTTACATTCTACAACTAAAGAAATTAATTTTGGTATCAAACAAAGGTAATATGCTCAGGATAAAACAAAATGTTATCCAATGAACAACAGATACAGGAACACATTCAAATTTTTAGCACAGAAAACTTACATCTAGTAACGTGTGAAGATGCTGATCCTGGAAAACACTGTGAAGAAAATCTAAGTCTTTTTCACTGCAGTCTGTAAGTGCATGAATTTCCTCCAGGCTGTCCAGCACCTGTGAGACTGCTCCTACGGGGCAACAGACAGGGGAAAAAAAAGAGAATAAAAAAAAATCAATAAAGCAAAGGCTCATGGTAAACTGAACTTTGGAAAAGGAAACTTTCAATTCATCTGGTACAACTGGAACAGGAGCTTAAAAAAGCTGGAGTTTTAACAGGAAAACTCACTGAACAAAATTTACATATATCAACAGTGCTCACAGATAATACATAAGAAATGGCTTAATGGGAGAGAGGTTAAAACCTGATTTTATTAAGCTCAGCTTTGTTCTGTTTTAGCCTTGCTTCCAATGCATGGAGTGACCTGGATTATTGGCCTGTCCTCACCATTCCCACCCCAACCTTCACTACTTCTCTCTTTGAACTGCTGGCCAATTTCAAATACACGTTGTAAAATTCTGAAACATCAGTAAGAATTATTTTGAAATCAAATTTGAAACATCAGTAAAACCAGGAAGAACCTATGCTTTCGAAAATATTTTTTAAATCAGTATTGCAATAAAGGAGGGAAGAGGGAGAAAGACCTGACTGCTGAGTCCTCTGGGGGACAAAAAAAAGGCTGTAATGTGTTTTTGTTCTGTTTGTTCTGCTTGCCTGGTTATCTCCTACCCAGTTATAGCACTTGCTGCTTTTTCACCAGGGCATTGTTTTGGGTCATAGGATGACGGGGATGATTTTGATATGACACGGGGGTTAGAGAGAAGGGAGCTATGGAGACAAAAAGGAGAAATGGGAGGTGTTATGGAAGGTGGAAAGCCACGAGGAAAAGCTGAACTCTCAGCAGGGAAGGTCAAAGAAACACAACACAAATCCACAGGAAGTAAGCCCATAGTGGTTCTGTGTGAAACAACTCATTTAAAAATCAGAGTATCAGTGGTGGCTGCCACCTGTGTGCTTTACTAGAGTGCCAACTTTGGCTTATCTCAACACCCACAGACCACGTCTCCACTTTTTCCACAGCGGGAAAAGCATCTGGAAAGGGGGCAGCATATCCAGTGAGAGCCTGCAACAATGCTGGTGTCTGGCAGGGAACTGCTGAATGCTTTTTCATAAATAAATTCTTAATCCTGGATACCGAATTCTACACATTCTCTATTTCACTAATTTCTCATCAATATGCTTACTCTGTTTACTTACTAGTTTGCCTGTGTCTTTTTGACACGACAGATAATATCTAAAAAATTGCTGCACTCCTTGAAATTCTATCCTCTACTGCACAAACAATTCTTACCAGCCCTCCTCAACTCAAACTCTTTTGTACTGCATTTTCAGAATGTAATAAAACCAAAACACCCAACACCCTCTTAACCACACAAGGTAACAAGTTAAATTAACTTATTTCTCTGAAAACCTTGTAAAACTGGAATAAACCTAACAAAATACACAAAAACTACTATACAAGACTTGCAACCTCATTGCTTAGAAGGGCAAATAAATTACAAATCTAGAAACTCTTGCATCACATTTAGCACAAACCTCAGCCCAGGATTCTCCTCACAGTTCCCCGTACAACAAGGCTTGAGAACCACAGTATCCTCCTCACTCACAACTCATGGCTCAGGAGCGATAAAACTTCTTAATTCCCTCCCATCAAGTGTGTCTGATATCAATTTGCTGTACTAATTTACGTTCTTTTAAAAATCTGTGGCTGTCAGCAAATAAAACAAATGGTTTGGCTTTTAGTAGTCGCTGTGCATGAGGTTGGGTGCACTGAAAAAGAAAAATTTGCTTCCTCTTTGATAACGAACAAGGCTGCTCAGATGAAAGGAACCATCTACATCCCTCTGCCAGAGACACAGCAGGAAACCTGAGAAAATATAAGGACCGGGGATCTGCTGGTAAGAGGATGGAGAGATCACAGCTCAGCCTCAAAGGCAAGGAAAAACAACTACCCAGGGACCCAAAAAGGACTGCAGTGTTTCCTTTACATGTTCAGCACATCAGTTAAAAGTGGATGGACTTAGAGATCTGCAGGCCTGAAGGAAAAGTGCTTGACTTTCCAGGATCCAGTTGGTAGAAGAAAATTTACTAAAATTCTCTTTTATTTCTGCTCTTGTCATGCTCAGAGTTTGAATTATTTTATTTTCAAGCAAAACTTCTTTTTCTGGGTTCAAAGCCCTTTCTGTGCATTTGGAGTATTTAAGGAAAACTCAAAAGAAGATTCACTTCAGAGGCCTGGGTATCTTAAGAGTCTCTAATACTGCTCAGTGTTGCTCATAATCACCAAAACCTGAGCCAAATCTGGAACCAGTAAGAAGTATGTTCAAAGTTGCCTGCAGTGCTGTGTTACTGTGAAACACCAAATGCTCTGGACCACAACGTTTTTTATTTGACAGTATTATTTACTTCGCGAACTTTATCTTCTGGAATACTTTGTGGGCTTTGAAATGGAAATGAAAGTTATGATTTTTTAATATTTGCATCTCAACAACCTCTTCAATATTTGGGAATTACAAAAATATTAGGGTTTGATCATTAGGTCTTTTTTTTCTCCTGCCCATTGGTCATATTTAATAGAAGGCTGTAAAATAAGGTTTCTAAGAATGTCCTTAAGAAATTTGATGGGACTTTCTGACAGTGACTTTGCTAATCCCTCAAGATGACAGTTTTACCTTATGCTTTTTTTTACCTACAATCTTATTCACCCACTGCCATGCCTTTCACTCATTTACAAATGTGCACCTGCATGAGAAAATGGCGTAGCAGCAATATACTGACAGCATGTTAGTGCTTAGAAAAAGTGACAGAACAATTTTTGTGAACACCTAAAGTCTCTCTGTTACAGACAGCTGGTTTAAAAAGTCTAAAAGTATCTTTCAGGAGAGTTTTAAATTCAGAGAAGAGACACTACATAAAATAAAATTAAGCAACCTTTACAGCACACCTGTTTCTAAAAAGATTCATATTCAAGCTAAATTTCTAACCTTTGGGGAAAGTGTAAAGGCACTCAGTATTTATAACTAAAGCTTATATCTCTTTCAAATAGGATTTAATCTCCTTTCAACATCGCAAGTGCACCCATTTTAGCCTCAGCACAGATGATAAAGGAAGGACTCAAGTGAATTATTACACTCATACAAGCTAAAAGCTCCGATTTCTCATGGTCTGTAGCAGTTACAGACAGAATCTAGAAACATCCAAATCAGAGTGATGCATAAACATTAGTAAGGCACGAAAAATAAGGAAGTTGACTAACTTGACTGGCTGTGTTAGTTTGTTTTTTAAGACTCCACAAAGAAAATTTTGTTAGAAAATACTGCTCACTGCCCCAGAGCTTTCAAGCAGCCCCAACTTCTGGGTGAGATGAATTTCACCCTGCACCTTAAGTTACCATAAATACAGATCCAATTGCACAGGAAAGGCTGCAATTCCAGTGATATAAATAGAAGATTCTTCTCTGCAGAAACAGTAACGAAATCCACACCAAACATGGCTCTGTGAGGAGACTGTGGATCCTGCTGTAAATGCACAGTAAATGATCTCAGTGTCCACAGGAGCGGTGACACCCTGGGCCATGCACACAACCTTGTCTTTCTTGTATTCCCACAGGGATACCTAAGAAAGGATGGCTGCAACTCTTCAGTTTCCTGGGGGCTGCCAGCTCCGAAACATTGAAAACTATGGGCTGTCATATATTAAATACAAAAACCACATCAGAATGCTCATGACAGTCTCCTGCAGTCAGTACTAGCACATAAAATGCCTGTATAGTTAGTGGAATGACTTCTTAAGGATGATACCAAATTAATTCTGAGCAGACAGAGATGAATTGAGCAGTTTTTTGCCTACTGAGGCAGACCTATTATTTATCAGAGAGACGTATTTGCTTTCTGAGGCAACAACTTGGGATTTTCTCTTTACCCAGTGCATAGTCAAAATTATCACAGGTATTTTGTGTAGGTTCTGTTACCTCGGTTTTAGAGATGGCCATTCAGAAATAGTTCTCTCTTACAGCTGGATTCTGTCTCTAGGGTTTTGTAGTTCTCATACAGTGCTCTCAATACCTGAAGTTGTTATGGACACTGGTTCATCAGGTTAAGAGCAGGCAAAGCTTTGGTAAAATAGTGTTGTTACTACACAGTGGCATACAGCTTTTCTAGTCTGGAAGAGATGGTTTGACTAGAGAAAAGGAACTTTAAAGGTAGGCAGGAGTTGCTGTCTTCTCCCCAGAACAGAGTAAAAGAGAATTTTAAATACTATTTCAAGAATTGCCTACATATTCTGCAGCAGTAATGTGTCCCCCCACTACAAAACATCCCAAATGTTTGCTTTTCTGAGGCTTCTCAGCACACCAGGCAGGTATAACTGGCTCCCTCTCTTATGTAACAGGCAGTAAATAGAATTAGGAACTTCTTTTCAAGTGACATGTGATCTGCAACAGCGCACAACTGAGTAAATGTTTGGGTAAAGAGACTCAGATATTGCTGCAAAACACAGACTACGTCCTGACTTCTCTCAGATGTCAGACTACGTCCTGACATCTGAGAGAAGGCAAAAGAATTCTTTGATTTAATTTTTAACACTGAAGATTACAAATGCTCATTTAAGTCTTGGGTCAGTGATAGACCCTCTTGTGAGTAATGAAAACTCAGAACTCAGGAAGCCTGATGTTGTCTAAACACAAAACTATAAACCGGTGACCTTTTTGCCAGTCTCCTGCAATTACTATGCCAGGAAATAACTCTGCAGAAGAACTTATAATAACCATTATAATAATAGCATGCTTTCATTAGAGACATTGGCAAAATCTAAATCCCTTACATTTGTAGAAGCACATAAAATGAAGTTCATTCTTATAAACTACCTTTATTTGATTCGCTTTTCATCTATTCCTTATGTTGTGTAAATAGGTGAGCAACTGTGTCTTGAAGACTTTACAGTGGTATTTAAATGACTAACCAAGGCTTTCCTGTCATTTGCAATTTCTCTATAGATCACGGTTCAGTCCTTATGCCAGCCAATCTACAAGAAACAGAAGCTGATTTCTCCCAACCTCATCTCTTGGCTGCCTTCTCGTGTGCAGCTGCTGGAAATTGAATTAAAAAAACAATCCTGGCTCTTAAAGCACAGGCATTTCAGAAGGCAGGATTTATATTTTACTTTGTTTGTGAAGAGGTCTGAGGCTAGTACATCCAGCAAGGAAAGATGAAAAACCACCAGAAATTGTTAGATTTTAGAGAGATCAAATATTAGAATCACAAAGTGAAGTCACAGGATACAATCTCAGGGAAAAACAAGCATGGACATTATTATAAAGTGTACACCTTTCCACTACTTTAACTGATGTAACTTCTCAGATTTAGATAAAGGCAGCTGAGCACCAGCTGCTCTTCATCACTTGAAACAACATCTGCAAAAATCACTGGAGCTGAGATGGCTCTGATCTCACAGAGTAATTTGTTGCTCTGCTGTTCACTGTATTCCAGAGCAACCAACTCTGCAGGGACAGATGACAGCCAAAGCAGGTGTGTGTATATGCTTATAATAGTTTAAAATAAGGTGGGGGATACGTGTTTAACATACACACAGCAGTGTGATGCAAATGTAAGGCAAGTAAAGACTATCCTGGTCAAATCTGAGCTATATAGCATTTAATGACGTCTTCCTTCTTGGACTGAAACCAAACAGTGAAGTTTAGACACCCTATAAATTTACAAATAAGCTCCTACATGCACACAGTTCTGTGAATGCTACTGGGAAGCAAATAAGGCATTGATAATATAACTATATACATATACACAATATATGTATATAAAACAATCAGGGAAAGTCTAGTAAGAGAACTAGAAAGATTAAGGTTTTTGGAGATGACAATAAAAATTTAGAAACAAGACAGCTGGCACAATGGAAGGGTATTGAGATTTACAACTACATTAAAGAAGGTAAAAACATCCCAAGAATACAAGAAACGAGAGAAAGGCATGTAAAAGTCAGAAAAGAAACTATAGGAAATAGGTGCAGGAGAGAAAAACAGGGAGAAAAAGACTAAACAAAGGATAAATGAAAAATAAAGGCAAAAAAGGAGAGAAAACAAGAGAGAAAAACAGGGAGAAAAAGACTAAACAAAGGATAAATGAAAAATAAAGGCAAAAAAGGAGAGAAAACAAGAGATAAAGTGTTCCCAAACAGCAGAAGGGATGTAGAGGAGAGTATTATGTATGGAAAACAAAAAAGGGTGGGAGGAAGAGGAAGTGGTGGGGGAGAAGACAAAGAGGGCAGTGAGAAACTGATGCTTAATTTTGAAGAGAGACTTCCTTCTATCCTGCCCACACAGGGGCAGAGTGTAGGCACGGCTCCAGCCTTCTCCTGTCTCCATACTCGGCACCTTCACACAAAGTTTGCCAATTCTTTTTCCCAGCTACCCCTCACTGTAAAATGAGCCACAGATACAACAGAAGCCAGTCCAGTGTGGTGGTAAAGAAATATGCAGAAGTGTTGTTTTTCAGACCAGACCTGTACCTTGCATGTAAGCATGCTCACATGCAACTAAACAAATCAGTATTTTAATAAATGAATGCCCTTCACTATCCCTTCTTTAGACCCTTTTTTTCCTCATTGCAAAAATATCTGAAAACCCCCTTCTGACCAGCATGACGGCAGCACGCTCTATTATAGTCAGTCAGTTTGAGGAAGAAAAGTCTCTATGCACAAACAAAACCCCAAACATCATGGCACAGGCTCTGTATGAGGCTCTTTTCTTCCCCTACAACTGCTGAAAAAATGAAACTATCACAAAACTTTTATATAAAAATCCACTGAACTTTCACTCTCGTGTTACTGGACAGGCATTCTGAGATGGGGAAATCGGAGGACAAGGAACAACTTCCCCCACAACCTGTAAAATCAAAAGAATGAACCAAACAACTACAACCACGAAACCCACGACTGATGGGCAATGGAGACATGGCCATACGTCCGGCTGACATGTCCTGACCTAGGACAGAAGTAGAGCTGTTAGCCTACATGCCTTAAAATGCTGCAGGAAACCCCCACTTTTTACAGCTTGTTTTTGAAACTCTTGTGGTTTGTATCACAATTTCACACCTTCTTGTCTGTCTAGTATGGTCTGCAGGTTTTAGAAGTGTTTGTGCTCCCAGCCTCTCATAAAGTGTGCAGCGAACTTGCAGCAGAACCTCCTCCCTACATGCCAACAACATTCCTTCACTGAGGAGACACATATTGGATAGTTATTGAAATCAGGTGTATGCATATCCACTGCACATATGCATAGGTCAGGTATCACATCAACACAGAAGGATCAAGAAAGTTCATGCAAGCATAGAGCAAAAACATAATATTTGACTAACATTACAGTATATGTTGGTGGTAGGAGAAAAAAAAATCATTAGTCCATGAAAACAATTTTGGAATGCAAATGCAAAACCAAATTACTGTATACTTTATTAATTCAATGAAAATTAAATTTTTGTTCAGTTGTGTTGCAAATATTAAATATTGGGAAAAAAACCCCAAAACTCAGGTAATTTTAATACTGCCTCTAAATTAGAATCTTCAAAATTCCCTGAAAATCATCCTTCTGCTTAATTATACTGTTGATTACATTGTAATACAGACAGATTTAGTTAATACCAGATAATTTTATTTGAACAGGCAGTATTAAAACTAAAAAGAGCAAAGAGAAGCAAAAGAAAGCGGATTGTTAAACATGCAAAGACACACACCATAGCTGACTGATATGCCTTAAAGGAAAACAAAGGGATACCTACTTTCTGCTGCTAGAAGTCCTAGAAGGAAGGCAGCGTTTGGACAAACAACAAACAGTATGAAGATTTCAGAACAAGCGATTTATAAAGCTGCAACCTAGCACACTAATTTAGCCACAAAATAGTCTCAACAAAGTGACAAGGATCCCCCCAGTTTTTCATATGGTTTCTATGTGTGAAGCAAATGGCACTGGCAGACTGGGATGGGAGGAAAACAAACACTTGGCATTGGGAAGGCAGCACATGGATGCAGTGTTAGATATCTACTGACATCAGACTTCTCCCAACATCGGTTAAACTATTTTAAAAAACTCACGGACAAAAAGTGATTTCTAGTAAAAATATTGTAAGAGGTGAAATGATAAAATAATTCAACATACTGCAAACGATGCATAACATTGTATTAATATACTTAGAAAGCAAAATTTAGCAATGTTATATTGAAATCAAAAGTTTCAGTGAGAAATGTTATGAGAACCATTTAGAAATACAACTACTTCATTATTGCTTTTAATTAACAGTGCCTTTATACCTTTTTTTTTTAAAATTTAAAACATACTACAGCAAAGAATCAATAGCTGAAAAATCATAAAGCTAATAATGGAATATTGGAAACACACAATCTCATGATCTCAAAACTGATAGCTGTACTTGTAATACTAGTGAAGGAATTAGCAACAAGAAACTATAAGGTGAATGCAATTTTTTTCCCCCGAAGTACTCACACTTCAAAATGTTACACAACACCCTTTGCAGATATTTACAAAATCAGTGGTAATTTTTCCATAACAAAAGTGGGTTTTTTTCCTTACTCATATTGATGAAACTGATGGGTTTTAAGATATGGGCTTGTATTGCCCATATTTCCTGAATTCTAATCCCATGAAACTACTTAACCATTCTAACTTGTGAGTTCAGCTACTTCCATGTGTGCTGGAAACAGAGCTTACAACTTGTCCATACATATGCTGTTTGACCTTACTCTGAAAGACTAAGAGATTTAGCTTCATTCCAATTATTATCAAATTCGAAAATCAAGATCTCATGCTGTTAAAAACTTCTCATTTGACACGACAGCATAGAGCCTGACAAAATAGAACAGAATGAAAATTTCGATTTGCACACATCAATCCTGAGACAAAATACCAAAAGGCAACGCTGTGTGTGGAATCTGTGCCTTGCAGTTGGAGAAAACGAGGCAGAAGCACCGAAGGAGCCTCAGTGTGGCTGCTTTGTGTGCAGTGCAAAACTCTGCTTTGACATCTATCTGCTCCCAGGGTGACCACAGAGCTCAGCACTCACACGAGTGCAGGAAGTACTGCAGCAGTGCCACTGCTTAGCAAAGGTACAGAGCACATCTGGCCACTCAGGCTCTTCTCTTGCTCTGTGGTTGCCCTGAAACACAGCTCGAGAGGATCCCTTACAGGAATCCAGAACCGCCTGCGGCAAAAAGCCGCTCTGAAACCTGTTAGTCACAGTTCAGAAATGTGTGCCACAAACCAAGCAATTCCAGCAGGCATTAGAGAGTAACATCCTTCAGCCAAAAGGTAAGGTTTGCTTTAATTAAAAGTCAGTTATGCAGTTTTCCAAAGACTATGGACTATCCACTGGCTTAACTCCAGCACTGACTTGGTTCTGAAAATGTGGCTACAAAAAGCTTTTGGAAATATAAAGTTATAAAAAACCTCTTCAGTTTATCAGTTTTTTTTTGCTGGCCTGAAAACTTAATCATTTTGAATCTCCTTAATACTCCATATGAAACAGTTGTCCTCTAATGAGCTTCCCAAGTCAAACCCCAAGAAGCAAAAGAAGGAAAAATTAAAAGCTTTACACTGGTGATGTTCATTCCCCAGCCTAAGGCACTGTTACGAAAACACTTGACAACTGTATGGCTGAACTCGCTGCTGGGGGACAAGCAGTCAGCACAGGACAGGAGGAGAGGAAATCCTGTCTAGAGCTGATGTGCAATCAGGAGGTAGAAGGGCCAGGCACTGCGCAGGAGAGGGGAGAGAGTCAGATAGGGAAGGGCATCAGAGAGCAAACGCTGTGAACTTCCCCGACACCTTATGTATTTCATGGTCCACTTCAAGTACTCCCTACTGGGCCAGTTTTTCTCCTGTGACAGATTTAGCCCTCAGGGCTGCTGATTGCTAACTTCCGATTTATGTTTGTTTCAGCATATTAAAAATATCCAAAACATTTGTTGCCTTGGGGAATACACATTTTACCATGTCTTGAAGACAGGCAACCTGAAAGTCAAATGTTTTACATTCTAGAGAAAACCATTTGCAGAAAGCTTCTCAGCTGAGCTGCTTGGCAGCTTTACTGATGAAGTTACTGAACACAGACTGTCAGCAATAAAGCAGTATTGTAGTTTAAAAATATTTTAAAAGGTTTCATCACACTCAGAATTCAGCAAGACTGGTTTATGCCATGTTACCCACAGGATGATAGCAGGATTAATTCAAGCTCTTCAGAGGATGGTTGCTGACAAAAGAGGAAACAGACCACCCAGTGGTCAGCAAGTGGTCGGAACCTAGAGTTATTAACACTGTACAAAGGAAAGGAAGATGTGTACAGAAAAAAACCTAGTTGAGTTTAAATGAAATTTATCCCTGTTCAATCAAATCAAATTTACCTATGCAATTTGCTGACCATCACTGAAAAGCTCTCTAACAAGAATATCCTTTGTGATTCTGCATCTACAAAATTCACCTGACTTGCCGCCTGTAGTGCTTTCCTATCCCAGGATAACACTCTGATAGCACAGGAAGATGCTCAAAGGTTCTAGCAACCCCAGGTTTCCAAACTGAACATTGAGGAAGAACATCTCTAGATTAATTGGGAAAAAAGAGAAAACTGAAATTTTCTGTTTCTGTGTTTGGAAAGACCTGGAGGACAGGAAATGTAATTTGCATACCTAATAAGCATCTATATTTCTGTATGTTTATCTCTGTAGGAGTTCTGTATTTGCCTGTTTCTGACAAATTATTTAATTAAAATGATAAGCTTCATGAAATCTTATGGGAGGAATAATTGGCAACCACATCTAAAATATTAAAAGCTCTCCATAAGAGTTTATGATCTGGAATAATGTTATGAGGTATTAGGAAGGAAACTTAAATAACCTTAAGAAAATCAAGTTTCTACTGCAATTCAAGAGTTTTATGTTTAATTTCTACAAACTGGTTTCAAATCATCACAAGACCCATCTTACAAGATAAGAATATTAAAAATATTATTAGTGCACTTCGGAAGAATAAACAAAATAGATTTCCATATCCAGGAATTTCAGAAGCTGAAAGAGTTGTAGTATCTTTTCTTGCAAGGCTCAGTGTTCAATATTAAATATTTTATCAGCTAAAGTAGTGGGTCAGAGAAACATAATGAAAACTACCCACTTAGCATGGTTTCCTGATTGCTGTGATCCCCCATCATTCCAACCAACAATGTTAGGTTAGAGAATAACTGTCTTCCTGAGAAATCCAAGCTTTTGTTTCAGTTATTTCAGATAAAAATAGATCCAGCATAGCTATTCTGTACAATTTACATGTGCACTGGGTTCAAGTATTCTCTGAGCAGAAAAAAATAGAACCTGGAACTTTCTTGTATACCGATCTCTGCAATTACATGACTCTGAGGAAGACACATGTCCTGTTGATGTGAGACTGAAACTGGAAAGAGGAACTGCTGCTTTCAGATTAGGAAAGTTGCCACTGCCAGTCATGCTGGTGGCCATTCACCACTGAAATGGGGGAAGTAGATGGAAACAAAAATTAAGGCACTGCAAGTAGTTCTAGGTGAAGTAAAATTGACTTATTCTTTCTTTAAAAGAATAGGTGGATCCTTAACTGCAAGTTAAGCTGTCTGGCTGAACTTAAGCAATAAGGCTGTGATTACCCATTTGCAATAAATGATCTGAGATTCTCATTCATTTCTATGGGAATTATGAACAGTGTTCATGTCTAAGGACAAAGCAATCTTTTAATTTAAGTACTTGAACTTGAATTCCAAGAAGTGAAATTGGAGAATTTCAAGCAAAAAAAGTTGTCCCCATTCTTACAGGGCATGTAATTCTTATATTAATGACACTGAAAAAATTTATAATAATTACTTCCTCATATGAAATAAAAAGAAAGGAATAATTAATATATGCAGTCAATATGTAATTTTCTCACCTATAAAAATATTGGGAAAGAGAATTACTACACAGCAGATCAACACACGCAATTAAGTTCCTGAAATTTCTTCTAGAAAAAGTCAGTGTATAGCTAAAACACTCTGCCAGTACTCCAAAGCTGTTTAGAAAAATTAAAGACAGTCCTTTTGGTCTTAGGTTTTTCTTAAAGGTTCATTTAAACTGATCCTAAATCCTAATTTTAGATCAGATAGACTTTGGTGCAGCAAGATTTTTGAGCGATGTTATGTCAAAATTAAGATACACAACTAAGACAGAGCTGTGTTAGTTTAGGGACTGACAGGTTATTTACATTTCTGAACATGGGCTGTGGACAAAAGGATTGCGTGAGTTTGGTCACTGTCCTGTCCAAGGCCTAGATCACAGCACAAGTATTATCTTCCCCTTGAGTATGTTGGGAAGTCCCTGAGTACATGTATTGTCTCTCTCTGAAGCTTTGGGGGTCAGAAATACTGTCCAGTGTGTTTTAAACAGGACACATCTTGATCATATTGTTCTGTGAAACAGGAGCTCAGCTTCTTTTTATAAATAACTATTAGTAAGGCAGGAGAACTTTGCTCCTGCCTAAGAATTCAGGACAAAATTTCAATAAGCTTTTATACTCAAGTAATATAATGAGAAACATGAGATTATAACATTATTTGTAATTAAATGTACATACAAGAAAAAATAAAAAAATTAAGACAGAATTTCTGTAGAAGCTTAAAACTCTGCAGAGATTTTCTCTTTGTTTTTGCCAGTCATGAATGCCATTATGACTGAAAATTATTTATTCTTTCACACGTAAATGTTAACTTAATATTCAATTTTATGGAATCTCAAGACATTAGTAAATACTTGGTACTCTGGTCAGCATAGACTTAAGACATGTTGACTGCAGTAAACACACTTTCTGTTAAAATACCTGAGGAGGTGGGGTCTTCAGAGAAGTCTGGCAGCTCTTCAGGGGGGTCACCATAGAAGGAGTTGAATTTGTGGCTTGACACAGCTGCTAGCACTGCCCCCTGAATAAAAATACCCACACAGTCTAAATTACACAAAGAAGGATAATGAAACATTTCCAGACACCTTGGATGACTCAGTCTCCTGAGTTCTCTTGTATGTTGACCTTCTCAGTGAAGAGCAAACAAATTTTCTAAGTCTTCAGCTCTGCCTCTGTGTTATCAGTGACCATATCTAACAGAAGAGCTGGTCATACACTAACGAACAGTAAAAATATTCTTTGCAAGGGGATTCATGAGAACAGTTCTTTTTGTGAATGCATTTTGAAATAATAACTATGAGGCATAAATTCACATTATAGTACAATGTAAACAAAATAACTAATCTCTCTCTTTTCCTCTTACCTAGACTGAGTGGATTAGCAGGCTTAAAAATTCACTCTTTAACGCAAAACTCTATGTTTTTGTTTTAGAAATTGTCATAATTTGACACTGACAGCACTATAATACTTTGACACCCATGATACATCAATATAAAAATAATACAGGTATATAGATAATCTCAGAATCCCAGAATGAGTGTTACAGGGGAATTTACAAACCCAGAAAAATGGTTACCTGCTCTGACATATATTTACTTGTTCAAGTAAACCACACTTTAACCAGTCAGGTTTTAATGCCTCACAGTTATGGAAGCAGGGACAAATTTTATGAAACATACTGCAGAACATAGCAGAATACTGCTTTGGATAAAATGGTATAAAAAAAAAAGAAAGAAGGTATAAAAGCTCAGGAAACTAAATATAGTGGCCTCCCCAGGAAGAAATCTGGGAAATATCTGAAACTGCACCTAGAACAGGAATCAGGTCATACTCTAAAAAGTACTAACTAGCATTTTAATGGAAGTATTACCTGGGCACACAAACCACCTAAGAGAAAGCTGTTCATGAACTGTGGCAACTGTACACCCTAATCACCAGCTACATTAAACTTCTGCAAAGCAGCAGCTAAGTGTGAACACCTGATTCTGAGTTTTATTAGAAATTGTAAAACAGCTCATGAACTGTAATGCTCCATGCCTCTGTCAGAATTTTCTGAACCTTTCAGTGAATTCAGAAATGTTTCTGGCAAACATTCCATGACAGGAACTGAAGGAAAACCTTGTTGTTTTGGGCTAAACTGTTAACAATCCTTTCCAATATGGCTAAAAAATAAACTAGTACGTAGTTAAACATAAATAGGATAAACTGAAGAATATGTATTTGCTCTTCTTCCACAAAGACATTAAAAATTACTGCGTTCCTTTTATTATAAATGTGACACAACAATAACAGCCGTGATTACACGATTCTCTCCAGTAATTCATATTACACACAATTACTGAATTGACTGACGATTAAGACCTCATATACATCTGGGTTGATATCAGACAGTTTGCACTGAAATTTGAAAACTATGCACTAAGAAAGAAAGAAAGGACAAAACAGCCTTTCTAAGACATCATTTCAATAAACATCTGTGAAGGCCTGCTGCAACTTTTTATTTTATTGCCGACTTCAAAGCACAGATTTCTCTTAGCACTTTAAAAATTAATCAAGTATCACACAAAATCCAAGCTGTGGAATTACACTGTTTTAACACTACATTCAGTTTACCTTTAGTTTTCGTCTTGCATTGAATTTTCTCAATTGTTCTACTGTTTCTGGAAGATGAATCTTGTATGCATAGCGATCTCTCTCCTTGAAAAACCCCACAAAAAACAAACCAAAAGAACATTAAATACAAGCTTTTAGTATCTTCTTGACAGTAAGAAACCAGACAAGAAATGTAACAGCTCACAAGTATCCTAAGGAGAATGAGGATTTATTACAACTTAAGGAAAACTCAAAGTGATTAAGAGAGATTAAAATACTTCGACAGAATTTTTAACTTGGACCAGAGATATTTTCTATTGGTAATGTTGTTTCCCACCTTGTAGTAAGATCCCAGTCTTTTGTTTTACTGTTGTGCTGTCAGTGTGTGTCTAGCACTGAACTTCGAAGCTTGCTAGCCGAAAGCAGTTCTGCTTTTTGGAATTCACAAACCCCAGTGAAGCAACACATTCAAGCACTCTTTTACAGGGTGCTCGATACTTCAGGTAAGCTTGGGAGGTGGGGTACATGTCCAACAGGGCAGGAAGTGCCAACCTGATGGCTGGTGGTACCAGAGGATGTCACAGGAAGAATTCTCCATTGCAGGTGCAGATGAAAAATTTGCCAATGAACTGCAGTGACGGAAGGGACAAAACTCAGGCAGCCAACTACCTTTTTCCCCTGAAGCTATATAAAATCATTAATTTCATATAAATGTTTATCACATGCGTATCCTGAATCAGAGTGAAACCACGGCAGTCTCTCTATGGCACTAAAGATGTCTCTGTCTCAGGCTGTATTTGCTGCTATCTATAAATGGTTTAGAAAGTTCTGAGTCAGCAGGGAAGGCAGTTTATTGCAGGCAAAAATGAGAGGACTGACTGGTAGACTGCAGGCCTGAGCTTGGAAACAAAGTTGTCATAAACGAAACCACCTATTCCCTCACGTGACTTCCAACAAATAACAACAAGATCAGAAAGAGACCACAGACATCAAAAGTATAAAGCTGCACAGGCAGAGCTTGCACATTCACATCACAAACAAACCGTACCAGCTTAGTTGCTCAAACAACAAAAATGTTAGGTTTTCTGCCAAAATGACCTTAAGCCAAGCTCTAGCTTTGGCATCTCAATGTGGGTATGCTCTCAAAGTGAAGAAAAAGTCCAATTACAAGCAGGTAAAAACAGATCACCTGTGTTTGTACGATAATCTGGGATTCCAAAACATGGTGTTCATTCCCATATTCTTTGCTATTTGATACACTATGTGTGTCCCAGATAAACAGATAGACCTCTGGCTCTTTTTGAGTGGAAAGGCTTGTACCTGCAGTTTCCCAGCACTCAGAAGAGTTGCCTTAACCACTGCCATTTCTGAGAGGTGAACACTCCTGACCTCCTGTTAAAAGCTAGACCATTCTGCAGCTTGGAATACAGGAGTCAGAGGCAGAAAGAGAGCAGAGAAGTGGAAGAACGACTCCATTCACTGGTGGTTACACGATTTACTTGGAGGGAGAAGAGTGTACAATCCCGTTCTTCCCAGGTTCTTTCTTTGTGGGTTTCTCTTTGTCTCACGTAGAGCAGATCAAGAGTGCAGCAGCAGACACCAGATTAGCCCCCTTTCAAAATAAGTGCCCTGTCTAAGTTAATGATATTAAGACTCTCTCTACCCTGTACACCCACTACAGAAAAGAAGTAAAGGATAACAATGATAAATAGTTAATTCATCACCTTCTGCCAAAGAAAATACAATGCTCTGAACCAGTACTTGCCACCTTTCAAATCTGCAGCACAACCCATCATTCTCCAACCCCAGTGTTTAGCACAGACTGCTGATGGACTGCTGAGAAGCTACAGGCATATTTTCTCCTGCTGCTGCTGTAAATCTCCAGTGTTCAGCAACTACTCTTCCACTGGCTTAAACTGTCTTGTAAATTCTCCCATCACTGAAAAACAGTTTGATTACCAATTGTCATATAATTTTATGCAGTCACGTGGCCTTGGAGCAACACTCCATGCTTCCTTCCCTCTGGTGGGGTATTTTGAGGACTCTAATGAAAGGAAGCAGCACAGTTCAGTAGCATAACCTACTGCAGCAGACTGCACGGCTACATGAGTAATAGGAAAGAGGTTTAGATATGACTGAGCGAAAAGGAGATCAGAAATTACTCCTCTGGAGTTTGAGAGCCACAGAAAGACACGTTAACACCTTCTTTAAGCTTTATGCTATGCAGCCCTACTCCCTGCACTCTGGTGCTGCTGAAGATGTCCAACTGAGTTTGCTCCTAAACAAGAGTTTAAGGCTGGGAATTATCAAAATCTCAGGCTCTAATTCTACAAAGCATTTAAAGCACATTATCACACATTTTGTACAGTTCATGTCTACTTTGAAAAGCTCAGAAAAACAAAGAAATAAATGTTTTTCTCCCTTGGAGAGGAAACTGGCACGTAAACAGCTGCTTTTACTACCTTTAACCAGGGGTGATTCAGTGCTTCATACACTGTTATCCTTTCTGCTGGATCCAGCATAAGCATGCGGCGTACCAGATCTTTGGCGCTTTCAGAAATATGGCTCCATTGCCTAGGATTCATCTGAGTACAAGCAAGAAAAATAAATTAAATTAATAATAAGAATGTAGAAAAGAACCTACTTTTTATGGAAAGTAATTGCAGAGATTTAACAGTGGTTGGTGGTTGCAAACGTTTAATTGTAATAAATGTAAAAGAAAATGTCTTACTTTTTTAATAACTTGTAATAAATTGCACACTAGTTGCTGTTGAAATGGCATAAAAATTGAAAACATAAACCCTGACATATCCTTGGTATTATGTTATAATCACAATATAATTTCTACTTATTCTACATTCTGCTCAGATAAAAGTGACTATTCACTAGGAAAAGCAAAAAACAATTAAGCTCTGTTTGACTGTTAATTATGCATATGATAAATACACAAATTAAATCTACATAGGAAAGCAATATATGGCACGAGAATTTATCTGTTTCAACCCACAATTTCATGCCATTGACTCTGGGTAAGAATGGAGGAAGATAATCCCTGTTCTGAACTACTCTGGTCCTGTCCTGAAGGTGCTATGGACAATGGCTCTTCCCAATAAATTCCTTTCAACTTCACAACAGGTAAGGTTTTTTCCACAAGGAAAGCACACAAGGACAAGACAATACAAGCAATTGCAACACTTTCAGAGCAGAATTTTATCTTTAGGAGATACAACGTGAAGGATGATTTAAAATATATTTTCATTTTGTGCATATATGCAGGTTTGTGCCCAACCAGTCAAAATGATGAACACCTAATAAAACCATACCAAAGTAAGAAAATTCTTTATGTGATATAAAGGATTATATCCTTAAGGTATTTCTAGTATTTCTTTCATTTATGAAAAAGCTAAGTTTTATTCAGATGACAGACAGCTAACTTTACAAAGTACTAAATGCAAATTCAAAATTATAACCAGACTCTTGTCAATGTTATAATCTGGTCATTTAAGGAGGTCCATTTTATTTAAAATCAGTCTTTACAACAAATGATCACTTTGAATTGGGGCACTCAGCAATGTTATCTGGCCATGAAATGCGCATTTATAGCTGTGATTCATAATCTCTTTTTCAGCTCTAATGAAATGAAGGTAATTGCAAATTTGACAGGATTTTCACTGAATAGACATATTATTGTGGAAACAGGAACAGAAAAGGAACTAAAAGGACACAATGTACTAGCCATACCAATTTTTTTTTTTAGAAAGAGAAGTTAACTTGTATCCTTCCAGAAGGTTTTAGCTGCTTAAGAGATTCCACAAAGAAACCTTCCATAAAGTGGTACATCTGTCAGTCTGCGCAACCCCAAAACTAGTGCCATGAAGAAATGCTGCCGTTTCTAGGATTATAAAATTTAAAGAATGAAATATGTGCTCCTGACCGAGTACAGTAACACTGCTGTCACTCACATTTTAGCAGGTTGTTGATATAATAAAACAGACTATCAGACAGCTTTGGGAGTTTCCATTTGTAATTTGCTAATGCACAGCTCATGTACGACCTTGGTTACAAAGCAGAGCAAGGCTGATCTTAGGCAAACCCTCAGAAACAGTGAAAAAAAAAGCTGAAGCTTTAAATTTGTCTCCACAATGGTCTGGGGGCTGATGCTGTGAGACAGCTGCTCTCGTGTGCACGCTGACCTGCTCTCGGTTGCAAGCGGCTCCTTTTGAATCATCACCTGCACTTTAGTACACACTGCACTAAAAAGAAAAATGCCTGTCTGCATTTGTAAAGTAACATGCATTTTGTTTTAAATCAAGGCAATATGGTGATGAATGTTTATGACAATTCTCCTAGTTGATCAAAAAATTTAAACAGGTATAAATCTGAGGTTACAGTATGTTCTACTTCACAGCTAAACCTCACGTGCTCCTGCTGGGCTCAATGTACAATTTAGCGCCGGTTTTAACACATATTTATTATTTCATCTGAGCAAATATTTCCATATTCTAATTCCTAGCATTGATACAAAACACATTACGTAGAAGACAGACCGGGGAGGGAAAATCGTCTCTCTTCCTGTGTGACAGATTTCCCTAAGCTTTAAATTAAAATCAGGCTAAACACAAAAATCAACTTCCAGAAATTTTACCAGCAGAGGTTGTCTCACTGGAAAACGGTTCTGGTATGCAGTCATTTACCTTGTATTTGCCTTTAATAATGCCTTCAAATAATCTTTCCTTGGTTCCATAAAAAGGCAAACAACCGCTTAGCAGGATAAAAAGGATCACACCACAACCCCAAACATCTACAGGCTTCCCATATGGTTCTCTTTTTACCACTTCTGGAGCCATAAAATGAGGTGTTCCTACACGTCCTAAATGGAAATAAAAAGAAAATTGAGTCAAAGTGATGTGTGTCAGACATGGAAATGAAGAATATCACTGCATTAAACTAAAACAGTTTTAATAAATTTTGTTCACGGTTTAAAGCTTTTAACAGAATTCTTTTGTCCTTAAGTTTATATTTTTACATATATCCAGTGAGATAAATCAGCATTTTCCCTTTTGCTTCATTTTTACTCATATAAATTGAGGAAAATTCTACCCTAGCTGGCAGACTGTGAAACAAGACTTATAACAGCACTAAGATTCTTCAGTGAAACTTGCCATATAAAAGCAAACTCATCAGTTTGGACAATCTTTGAAACAGTAATTATTCAGAGAGCAAGTACAAAGATACTGTAGAGCCTGAGTCCACACTGACAACTGGAAAGAGCTGCATGCAATTGTCAAGAACAGAGTTTGGTCTGATGCTCTGCCCAAACCTTGGCTGGTCTACTGAAACTGCCAACAAAAATGCAAAATGCTAGCAAATGTTATTCATTTATTTGAAGAGGGCAATATCTTACTGCAGATAAAAAGATAATGCTAATTTGTTTCACAGACTGCTTTCACTGAACGTAATTAATGTTTTCCTATGAAAACAAAGTGTATTTAGTGCCAACTGAATTTTTGAGCAGATACAACTGATAAGAAAAACTTCATTCAATTTCTATGTAACACATTAAGCCAAATAAAAGCAATGAAGATTTTACCTCCCCTTATAAATGTTTTCCACTGTAAAGAGTTTTGTTTCCATTACAAAAATTAAGCTTGGAACTCTCACTGACACTTACAAACACTGCAGTCTTTGGACTACTCCGTTTCCATCAACAGCAGAGAAACCCATGAGCACAGCAAACTGTCACCACTTGTACCCCGCCTTCATAAATTATTGTTGCCCACTACAGTGGATTTCAGAGGCTCCATTCCAGGCTTGCAGCTCCTCTCTGCTGGTTAGGACAGCCTAAAATGCAGCTCAGAGAATCTGAGGTGTTTGCAGGGCACGCATTTAACTCAGTCCTGTCTTTGTAAAGAGACTCCTGCCCACCCTCTGCACGGCAGTCAGCTAAGTCACAGCACCGGGAACAAACACCTGGGAGACTATTTGGAAGTAGCTTACGCAGTAAAGATCATTCTTTGTTTAGCCCACCTAATACAGGAATATGATCTGACCATGTTCTGTTAATTAGTCCTTTTTGCATCTAAAGGATTAAAAAAATTGTCAGAAAGATGGCAGCTTTTTAACCATACTCTTAAGAAAAAACACCACCATTGTCAAACTTTTTCACATGGCTTTGTGTTAATAAACCTCTTCATTCCCAGTTTATGAGGGAATTCCTCTGCCAAACAAATGTTGGGGATCTATCTGTGACAAAGGGATGTTACCTCATTACTGAACTAGGCTGGCATCTTAAGAAGTCCCTGTAGTCCAGGCTGATCTGACAGCAAAGGGGCAGTTCCCTCCTGAGCTAAAAAAGAATAAAGCAGCAAGATCCTGCAAGTCCAGCTCATCCCTCATATCACAGGGGGAGGAGGAAGGTTATTTAATCCGGACAGAGAAAGACAGAGATGCACGTGGGGGCAGATGCCTCATTCTTCTTGTTGGCTATACACAGTTTACAGGTGTATGATGTAATTTCAGCCTAACTGATAAACCTCAAAGTCAAATCTTCAAGATTGCATATGTGAGGTAAAGAATTATCTCCTTAGATGACTCTCTCTCTTTTAGATGCCTGGTGGCAGGGAAGAAAAGGAAAAATGGAAATTATATATATAATGGAAAAATGGAATATATATACATCCAGTATGTGTAAGTTGCTGGGAGCTCAATTTTTGGCCTTTTTTAATGTGCCTAAAAATTTGTATCTGTAAGAGTTTCATAGCTTTTTTCCCCTTTGATGCAAAAGCATCAACATTTCCAGTTCTGTCAGGCTATGCCTGTGCATAAGCAGCAACACCTGCCTGTTCAAAGAGCATTTTTCTATCCCTTAGACTGCTCATGTGACGTTCGTGGTGTGCCTACCACAGGACTGGAAACCTTTAACTCAGGAGATCATCAGAGACCACAGAACAGCCTGGCTTACCTAACTCTTGTTTGTCTCAGTGGGAACTTCCTGAGACTTGGGTGCAGAGGTACCCATTTGCAGTTTTGGAGCAGGTGTAACCTTTCTTACATGTTGAAAAAAAAAATCTTTTGTGGTACTAAAGCTCACTTAAATCTTTTTAATCAGTACAAATGGAAAATCATATACTCTCCAAAAATTCTGCCCAATCACCAGGCTTTATAATTGCTTTTATAAAATCTGGCAAGTCTGGAGAAAAGGGATTACTCCAAAGAGCAACAGGAGAAATCAGTAGAAGACAATATATCACATGGGGAAAGCAAGCTATTTAAAAGGAGATGTATGGTTGTCTGGATAAAGTAGCTAATGAAACCACGAACCTCACATATCAAATGATATCCAATTTGATTTAATGTGTATTTTCAACAATTATGTGCCACCGCTCTCAGCTCAGGAACTTCTTTGTGGTTTAAATAAGAAATTGCAGAGAAGAACATGGTACAAAAATGACTACGTGCTGTGAGAACAACGCTTAAAGGTTTGGGCTTTGGGGTTTTTTTTGTCAATGCACTTAAGTTTTCTGGGTATTTCACTACAGTGAAGGGTAACTGACAGAACATCTTGTATCCTTGCAGACAATTACATTTTCTCCTGGTGTAAAATAGCATATTTAGCAGCAACACATGCTATAAAAGCAAGCCAATAGCACGATGGAGTGTAGGAATTTAGGTGTCAAGATGCTGGCACTGGGGGTTGCAGGGGTGGTCTCTGTCAGGAGGGGCTGGAGCTGCCCCATGCTGGACACAGACAGTTCCAGTGGCATCACTGCAGGGCACAGCTCAGCCCAGCAGTCAGGACAGTGGTGGTGCAGGGAAGGTGTAAGAAAAGGAAAAAAACTGCCTAGCAAGGGAGGAGTCTGGGAACTGCCATTTCCCATCCCCCCTGCACCACTCGGGGTTGAGGGGTGAGTCAGGAGTGAGAGTGAAGTTGAACCTGGAAAGGTGAGGAAAGGAGGTGGTTTAGTTTTTGTCTTTGTTTCCCACTACCCAAATCTATTTGATACTTCAAGGTTCCTAGTTTGCTTCATCTGGTGATCTCACATCTGAATGTGAGGCTGCTGCACGTTCACTCAGTGCTCAAGTGCTCTTACAAACAGACAAGCTATGGTTAAAAGCCAGTCCATCTCTGATTATCACACATCTTTCTGCTCTCCTGAAGTCAGAGATTTCTTCTATGACAGGTAGAACTGGATCTTTGTTGGCCTGGTCCAAATCCAGGACACCATAAAAATCCACTCTGATGAACTGCTTGATGTGGAACAGAAGGAATAGAGTAGTTTAGTAAAGGAAACACACTTCACAGCTGTTTAAGTCCCCACCAGGCTGCTGCCATATACCAGATGAAAAATGGATGCTACTTAAAAGCAAACTGAAAAATCTGAGCTACTAAACCTTAATACTCACTTTTAAATTTAAAACGGGAACTCCATAAACACAAAGTAAATTAAAAAGACTAGGCTAACTTAATGAAATCCTGCCATTTTCCACTGCTAGATTATAAGTAGTGGAAGCAGAGACAGATTTGGTTTCTTAACCTTGTCAGTGCTGATTACAAGAACCTGATACTTCAGATGAGAGGGATGAGGTGGATACTTATGGTGCTGGCAATCACAATTTTATGTCAGTGAAAAAGCAAACCCAGAAGAAGCAGAAACTTAATTGGTTGAGACTGAACTGTCCAGTCAAATGGGATTAAAAAATGCATTTATATGTGTACATATGTATTGGAATCTTACAAAGGCTAAAGTAATTTCTGGGCCAGCTGTCATCCTTGTGACCGCTCCACTGGGTTCATCAAAGGAGCAAATGATGATTTTGAAGTTATTCTAAAAACTGACTTGAGCAAGGACTATTGAGCTGCACCTTTGAACTGCACTTAACTCAGCAAAATGAATAAAGTGCACACATGAACTTACACAGACGGGGAGATTTCCTATGTTGCAGCTATAAAAACTGTAAGGAGTATCAGTAACAGCATAAATACAACCTATAGACAGCAAAGTTTTCTAAAATCGTGGATATTCATTGCCCTTTAGATCAAATGTTACTTCTGCTGAAAATAATTTAGTAGAAAATCTAAATAATTTTATGTCCAGTGTAAAATCTTAAAATTCTTCAACAGTTCAGTTTTAAAATATTTTAGAAGCTTTGGAATTTTCTTTGATGTTATAGGAGAAACTGCATCTTTTTGGAGGCAGTGTGAGAAAGAACAGTAAGCAAAGGCACTTTTCTCTGTAACAGGTAACTTCTGCCTTCCACAGGCTTTTTATTCTTCAGGATATAAGCACACTCATGGATGTATTCAAATGACTGTGCATGAAAAAATAACACTTTAATTAAATACAGATTGTATGCATGCGTACACAGAGCATTTTTAGTTGTATCTGTATATAAGAGGAAATCATATAGAAAACTGGAATCAATTTTCTGTCTGTGTGCTTTTAGGTTCCTCTTCTCTGTTCTAGAGTGGCATTAACTGAAAATCATCACTATACAAAGACTCAGCAGTGGCAGGTAGTCAGTGTGATACCTGTCTCCATCCGTTTCACTGTAAATAAATGCCCACATCAAAGTGTTTGCTGAGTTAGGAAGCACTCAGTGCCTGGACAGGTACATCCAGGTTACTTTGGTAAGGATACCTTATTTGTAGAGGTAAACTTTCTTTTCAGCCAGTTTTGAGGCATGTTGGCTGCCTGTAAATGTATAAAGTTGCTAATTTTGCTGATTTTTCCTGTGGGTAAACAGAGAGCTTCAGTCCTCAGGTGCTGTCAATCTGACATTATTTACAAGCACTAGAGATAAATTTTGACTTACCTTTGATAATTTAGTTTCTATGACTCTTTCCATATTATTCCAGACAATAGGGTTATGCTTTCCACAAGAAGAAGAGTATATACAGAGACCAAATCAGATTTTGTCATCCCTAAGGCAGGGGATTGATGACCAAGATACCAGAAGGAGAGTCTTTCAACAGCAGTAGTATCTGAACGATGTATAAGGAAACAACTGGAACAAATAATTTTTAGGAAAAAAAATGTGAGGTACTAATAAACATCACCATCTGACCTCTCACAATAGTGTAATAAGAAATATGCTCACACATTAAGGTGTTTCTAAAAGAGTGGGATGTCCAGAATAATGTGGAAGGAATCAAAGAATCACACACAACAGATCAGATAGGCCAGTATTTTACTACTCTTAATTCCTTTCCACATTACTCCAGACAATAGAGATGTTTAAAGCAGGTGTACAGAGAAGATGAGTAGATTTAAAAAAAAGGAAAAAAAGGGGGGG
>VXBT01008393.1:1328593-1440662 GCA_013400235.1 Oriolus oriolus | reverse complement strand
GGGGGGGGGGCGGAAAGGGCAATTCAGCTTCAGCACAGAAGACTGTCTGAAGAAAGTGTGTTTAAAAGATGCATCAGCAGACAACTGGACAACTGGATATGAGTGTCCAGAAAACAAAGCACGGCTCACATGTTAATGAGACAAATTTTAATTAATTCAATAGCCTTTTCTGCCATAACACTATGATGGAGGAAGTAAACCTAAATGATTTCTCAACACATTAGCCTCCTGTAAGTACTCTCAAATCAGCCCAGATGTGGAGTGGAATTTCTGTGAGACAGTAAACCACAACTGTACCTTTTAAATAAAACAAAGTCTCTTAAAGGCAAAGCTGTGAAGGGACTCACATTCTTTTATTTTTCAGGAAAAAAAGAAGTGAAAACACTATCCTTCAAGAGAAAGAAGAACACTAATATAGGACCTCGGCTTACAAAATTTTACTTCTTGGAAAACAAATGAAAACTTCAAAATATCATTCAGACACTGATGATGAAAAGCAAAAAAAAGTCTACGCAGTATAAAAACCTTCCAACATTAAAAAAAAAAAAAAAAAAAAGAGTTTTCTAATCTGGGGATTATCAAACCACCAAGAAGATCCAGTTTGGTGAAGCACTAAACAGGTTGCCCAGAGAGGTGGCAGATGCTCCATCCCCGGAAACATTCTAGTTCAGGTTGCTCTGAGCAACCTTATCTAGTGGAAGGTATCCCTGCTCATGGCAGGGGGTGGGACTGGATGACCTCTAAAGGTCTCTTTTGACCCAAACCATTCTATGATCATTTTCACATTGATGAGAACAAAACAAAAAATAAGGAACTTAAAAGATTGTGCCCTCTTCCCCCCCAATTCCATAGTCTTGTTTAGAGGGAAATTTTCGGCAATGCCTTCCTTTGCTGTTTCTGTAGCAGGTCTAAACAAACAGCTCACAAGGAACCAAGAGCACTTGGTATTTATGTGCTGTCCTTCTACTAAGAACACATAGGATGTTTTCCAATGAGATGATAATTTACATTAGGATACCACTGGATTTTGAGGGAGCCTAGGGTATCTAACTAATATGATCTATGAGAATTAATACTGGACTGGATTAGTATTACGGTGTCTGTGACATTTTGCTGCTGAAGGTAAAATGTGAAAGGCAGTTAACTACCCACAGATATAGAACCTCATCCCACTTAGGTCTATACCATTATCTTTTTTTGCACTAGTTGAAACCAAGGGAAATTAAGTAGACTAAGTGAAGGAAATACCAGTTGTGAACTCAATGGTTTTTGTTCCTTCAGACTTTTATACCATATACTAGCTAAAAATCCCAAGATTTAGCATCTAAGATATTTGATATCAGATAAATCTGATGTCACGTTTAAGAAAATATTGTGACAATTCACACTATGTTCTGCAAGAAAAACTCTCCAAGGAAGGAGACAGAGATCATAATGTGAGATTAGTCTCTTAAATCGCTGACTTCCCAGAGGTTCCACTTCTCCAGCTGCATTTAACAATGCAACACAGACTATCTACGTGCTGTTCCATAAAGGAATTCACCTATAAATTATGATGATCTCTAACTCCTTTGTATACAGCCAGAGCTCCTTCAAAAGGTACCTATTTCAATGCTTCAAATGAAGCCCTTAGCACAGTTTTCCACTTCTGATCATAAGAACTGAAACAAGAAGAGACCTCCAGAGACTGGTAGCTCACGAAATCTATTCCTTGTAACTCAGACAACAACACATGATTCTTATCCATTCATTGCAGCTTATTGGGCAAATGGAGTGGAACAAAAAGTATTTCCTTACATTTTCCCTTCCGGCCTTATGAAGAAATGAGTTAGGGCTATGTTCTTTTTTTGGTACTTTATTTTACTTAAATAAAGTAAATAATAATTAATAATTAAACTTTCTTAAAAATAACCTCAACTGAGTTGTCAGCTGATAAAATACAGTCACTCCTAAAATCACTTCCATACACATTTTCATCAGTGACATCTAGTATGATGTCACAGCTTGCTGTCATGAGCCCTCTTACACTTCTGTTAAACAGCCATCTACCTGCTTGGAAGAAGTCTGTAGTCACAATCCTAAACTTCACAAGTCTGTCTTTGGACTTATATAAAAAGATTTTAATACCTGGGGTTTAATTTAACTTCAATGCAAAAATCCTTCTGCAGTAATTTATGCACACTCTCATAAAGATGTCTTTATCAACTCAAAAAAATGTTGCAGTCCCAAACAAAGCAAAAGTTGTAAGCTTGAAGGCTGGCTTCAAACACATTGAGGGAGAAAATCCCCTTTAGTTTGTTCTCCTGAGGGTTCACAGAATCTGGGATTGCCAGATGTGTCAAGGCACAAAAGTGGGAAAAACAGCACAAACAAAGCACAAGGGATTTTAGGTCAGTAAAATTATCTTAATGCCATGACAACTTTTATTTAATAGAGAATTTCTTTTTTTGATGTATTAACCATCAAATACAGGCATTGCCACACCAAAAGGGAAATAATTGACTATGTCAAGAGGAATCAATGTTTTTCACTAAAACTTAGAAAAGCAATGTGAAAGTGAACAGGTTGGTTATGATACTGCTCAAACTTCTCTATTTGGAGAGTTTCTACTTCATTTACAAGACAACTGAGAAATAAGAAGTGTGTGGAAATTATTGTTACTATTCTGAGAAAACTTATCCATAGGGCATATGGATAACACCCTTAAACAAATGTGTAGATAAACACTGATTTATAAGAAATTTATAGCCCAGTTCATATAACACATATGGGTGATATTGTAAAACTGAATAAATAAAATCTTGCCAGTTCTGTGTAGGGAACTGTCTAGTAATTTGTCTTCAGGAAGGATTCTGCCAGGGAAAAGAATTGCCAGATAACAGATGTAGTTTGTGGTATGAAGACTGGAATGGAAGATGAGAAGAAAGAAAGGAGTCTGTTAAGGAGAAAACTTGCGAGAAGCAGGAGAACTGAGACTTTCCACAGTATATAAATGAAGTGGAATTACTCTGGGTATATCTGAAAGCAAATGGAATTTGAAGCTGAAAGCAACAAGTGCCAATGAAAAGGCTGCAAATTGGAAACATTGAGAAAAAGGGGGAAAAAAGTGCATGAAGGCAGACCAATATGGCAGAAGTTGAGGTGGAAGAAGCAAAAGATACTGACAGAGAGAAAAGTTACAGTGATGAGGTCTGAGAGGCTTCTGTAAGAGCTGCAGAACTGTAAGAACCCCCAGCACTGATTGCTGCTTGGAGATTGAGCACAGGAACAGTGAGTGGGATCACAGCACTGGGAGCAGTAACGGGAAAGGAAGGCCATGTAAAACTTGGGGGAAAATATAGTAGTTTTTCTTTTTTTCCAAGTTGAACTTGAATGTTTCTTGCTAGACAATTGGTAGTCTGAAAGTACACTGCATCTGACTACCTCCAGAAGAGTAGCTGAAACAGAAGAAATGGGTAAAGTTGCTCAGCGAGAACATAAAGAAGAAAAATGAGAGAATTATAAACAAAAGTGTAGAAATTACCACTAAAAAAAGCAGTGGCTGAGGTGCAGATAATTTGCATAACACAAGAAAAGTAAAGAAAGGAGTGACCTTTTTATTAAAGCTTAACTGAATGGGTATTTTCTTTGAAAAGATGTCTCTAGGCAATAAGATACTTGGCTATTTCCAGGGTATCAGCGATATCCAGAAGGCATTGGAAGCTGTTGGTATGTTTATATTGGATTTGCTTTTTATTTTAAAAAACACAGAAAAGTCAAATTGACACAGAACTTTAAGTGATTAATTAGGAAATCTGAGTTTTTGAAGAGGCTTGGTACTGAAGGAAGTTACTCATTTTGAAGAAAAAGTATTAAAATTAACAAAATGTTTTGTTGTGGTCTCCTACTCTGGCAATGAAAGCATCAGAAAATTGATTGGGTCTTCATCTGTGCAGGCTGATTAAAGCATAACCCTATTGTCTGGAACAATATGGAAGGCAGCTAGAGGAAATAAAATCCACAGAAAACAAAACACAGTCAAAAAATATACATATGTATCGAGATATTGATGTCTTATGCAATAATTACATTGAAATATTAAAACACAGAAAAGAATCACATGTGAAAACTCGTAAGATTTTGCTATTAAACAGCACAGCATTCTGACAGGAATCTCCTATCAAACAGGGGAGCACTGACGATGCTTGAGTCCTCACTCAAGTGCTTCAATGACAGCATTTTTATTTTCTTTGCTTTAGCAAGCATGGAAGAATTTAGCCAAAGCTTGCATTAAAGTGGAAAATTGTTTGGGTTTTTTCAGTTTTATTTTGACCAAACCTGCATGAGCTCCTGCTGCGTAACATTTACATGGATTTAATACTCAGTGTAGTGAATGCACAATGTCACATTCCACTACCAATTTAGCTTGGCTATGTGCATTTATCACGTTAAGAAAGTCTTCAGTGAAGGATTATTTTTGAGCTCTTGCTTTGCAGGTCAGGCTGTGCCAGAAGAACAGAACTCTGCAGTACAACATGCACAATACTAAGTAACTTGGAAGGAAAATTTCTTACCTCCAGCAACTAGCCCAGACTCTCCTAACTGAATTGCTACCCCAAAGCCACCAAGCTTTACCGGGGCTGAATTCTCTTTTGAGGCAAGCAGTACACAGTGTGGCTGAAAAGACAAAAATCCAGACAAATTATTATACTGTTCGAGAAACACAATTTGTATTTTAGAACTCATTTTCATAAATGTGTGAACAGATGTTAGGTTTTGCTTTTTTAAAATAATTTCTTAATTTCAGTTATTTTTCTTTCTGGCATGGACTCCTCTCTCTACATTGGCTTCCCTTCTATTGCCCCAGGCATAGCAAAATCCTTTCAGAATTTATCAGAACTAGCAAGGAACATAAAGTGTAATCATGACAAAATGGCCATAAAAACTCATGTCTATAATTTCTTACCTGGTATTACTTTTCCTTTTTGTCTTTCATCCTATTAACCCTTACACTGTTTCAATTCCCCAGCTAAAATATCCTGCCTAGGATATGATTTGTGGGATCTTATCCTTCCCACAGAGAACATAAAACACTGTTTTGAGCCTTAATCACAGAATTCACTCAACACTTCTCAACTGCAGGAAAGAAAAGGAACATCCCTGTAACATTCCAGTGAGGGATATTGTTTAGGTTTTTAACCTGGATTCCAGCCATAGCCATCTATACCTTTGATTTTTCACAAATAAGAGTGAAGTGTAGCATATAAAAATGAAATAATATTATACAACAATTTGGATGGATACTGACTGCTGTAGGAGGAAGCAACATACAGACAGAACCTATCAGAACCCCATTTGGTATTAAATACACATACCCAAACAATTGCATTTATTTAGAACTTCCTGCATTTACTCAAAGCTTCTCTTTTCAATACTGTATTATTTTAAATGAAAAACCTCAAATTTGTGTACTACTTCCCGAGAATACATTACTGCTTAAATTGCAAAACTAAGAACTCAAGAGAGTGCACAGGATCTACCAGAAGTTCAGTCTGACTACCTGTGAAGTTATCATCCCTAACCACCCATGTCTTTCTGTGAAAGTTTCAATTACATGAGAACAAAGACCTTCATGACGATGTTCTTGAGGTCTTCATTAAATTTAGGCCTTGTCCTATTAGGTCTTCTAGAATCCACTCTTAAATTTCCAATTTATAAACATAATTTTCAATTCCTTATGCCCTACTTGAGAGAGTATTACCAGGTGGTATTATTGCTGCACATTGTATTTCACTTCTGCCTCAGTGAAATGGTTGAGCTGCACGCTTTGGGCACTTTCACATCCTCTCATTGCTGTCATTTTGAGTGAGAAAGAACAACATTTCTAATCCCAGACAAGGAGAAAGGTAGATAGGAGAACTATATGAACAGTACCAAAATGTACTATTCCACCGTGGTGTTGATTTATCTTTACCCTACACTTGAAAAAGTGACACTATTTCCATGAAGTATTAAAGAGATGACAGACTGTACCAACACCATTACCACCCAAAAAGCCGCTGGCACTGCTCACCAGGAACAAAGTCTCTGGGAAAAAAATTCAAATCTCCAGTTCAGAGCAAAACCGAGAAAAACTTATTACAGAACCTCTCCCAGCAAAGCCCAAATAAACTGGCTATTGCCAGTTAAAAATGCCTTAAAAAAAAAAAAAAAAAAAAAAAAAAAAACAAAAAAAAAAACCCAAACCAAACCAGTTGCAACACTAGTTAAAACTTCCCCTTGTTGCCAATTGTCAGAGTCAGCTGAAGCTCGCCACTTTCGTAGAGAAGCTGCTGCTGTAGCTTTCTAATAAGAGGACCTGCACGTTTCTCCTCCCTGTCTTTAGCAGCGGTTTTGAGTCCCAGCAGAACTTCTTAACACATAAATGGTAAGTGGCTTCTTTTATACTTAAGCTGCAGTAAAATAAATCTCTACTAACATTTCTCTTAACTGCAGAGGTATTACTGACCTCCAAACCCTTTTCTAAGTATACCTAGGTTTAAGCTTGCTTGCTTCGAGGTGGCACAACTCACGACAGTGCAACGTTTTGTTTCCAATGCATCTGCAGCGTAACCCAAGTTTCTCTCTCATTGATCTAAACTTGTCCCTGCTTATACAAGTCACTACATCAAACATTTTTATAGGAAAGCAACCTAAACGTGAAGTCATAGCAGTAGATGGGTTTCAAGACGTATTTGAAAGCAGCGCAGTTTAAAATCAATCTTTTGAAACTACTTCTTGCCCCGACAATATTACATGGCAAATATGAGAACAGCTGTTTTTGAAACTGCTAACACACCCTACAAGTTCAATGCAATTGTAAAGTCAGAAAACAGGATGTTAAAATATTTTAGATTGTCCTTTCGAGAGTTCAGATTTTTTACACACATTAGGTCTTTTTACGAATTTTACCTAAAGTGCTGCCATTTTCACTGCTGTAGCTACATCACAGAATTAAATGTAAATTTGCATATTTTAAGACTAGCATGCAAATTGCATGGCCTAGAAACAGACCTAGCACAAAAACTATTTTAAGGTTACATATACAGTAGCGTTGTTTGTTGTTTTTTCCTGTACCAGTTGCCAGACAACTAAGTTCAGAGTACCAAAACCACTTCTGAATTTTTTGTGAGATTACAGGAAAAAAACTCTTTCCTCTGTAAAACAAAAATATTCTAAATAAACCTTTTTATGGCATTTCTTGTTGCTACGACAAACAAGTTGAAGACTAAAGTTTTACCATTACTTGTCAGTGATAACCATCTCTCTAAACGGCTCAGTGTGACTACTCTTCAAACCACACTTTTCTGGTTTTCCTTCCTTGGTCAAAGCTGACTTTTATCTTTCACACTGTACCTTCCTAGTCAGCAATAAGCTCAGTGAATTAAAAAATCATCCACTGAAAGCAAAGGAAGGCTTGAAAACAACCTGTTACTGCATTAATGTGATTTCCAGCTAATAGCTGTTTATCTGTGGAATACTGATTTGTGAACAGTCGAGAAAAGGAATAAACAGTTAAATTGATATGAAGATACAGATTACTAAAGACAAGCTGCAGCAATAGTACTGTCTCACAGGGTTACTTATAACACATTACATAGCCAAATAAATATTAATTGACGAACGCTTTTTAAATTTTAAACCAGTGAATCGCATGTGAGATATCCTGGGTACTTATTTAAAATTAACACAGATGAGTTTAGACTTGTTTTAATATATTTCTATGTACTTTGTATCAACACTGAGACTATTCAGTTATGCTTACCTGTCCCTGCACCACAGTTAAAAAGTTTTCTGTGTTAGAAGGACTAACAAGTGAACTTAAAAAAAAATTTGTACTTCTACATAAAACAAACAAACAAACAAACAATTTCTTAAGTTTGCAGGAAAATGTAATAGTTGACTTTTGAAACAACACAAGACAATAATAAAGCTGTAATTACAGAAATAGTTATCCATGTGAGTACTCTACACTATCTGTTCTTTCTTGCCTGCAGATTACCTAGACTTACATTATATTGTGGTATCCAGCTGAAAGTCCTTCTGTTCAGCTACACCGATACCTTGGTGCATTTATTCCTTTTAGTTACTACCTTTAATATTTATGTAATATTAGACTGTAGGCAATAATGCAAACAGACACATGAATGGAGACTTAATTATTAAAATTTCTCTTTGCTTCTTTGCAGAACAGCTAAAAACCCTTTGCAAATGATGGCTGCAGCTTCAGCTGATTTACCAACCCTTATTCCATACAAGGAAGAATTCTGGAGTAACCAAACCAACCTGACCATAAATGCCTCAGAAATTCACAACGATGCCAGCTGTCCCTTAGATGACAACTCACTGTCACTTGCTTTGATAGTTTTTTACTCTATTATTTTTGTTGTTGGATTGGTTGGAAATATTATAGCCCTGTTTGCTTTCCTGTGCATTCATCAGAAAAGGAATTCTATCCAAGTTTACTTGCTAAATGTAGCTGTTGCAGACCTTCTGCTGATCTTCTGTCTTCCCTTCCGGATACTTTATCACGCCACCAACAACAGCTGGATGTTTGGGCGGATTTTATGCAAGGTTGTGGGAACTCTGTTTTACATGAACATGTATATTAGCATAGTACTGTTGGGACTAATTAGTCTTGATCGTTACATAAAAATAAATAAGTCTGTGAAGCGTCCGAAGATGTTAACCACTACCCGGAGCGTGCAGATTTGCTGCACCGTGTGGGCGATTGCACTGACAGGATTTATTGTAGTAGTTGCACCATCTTTCTTCAAGACTGAGGACAGCAACTCTACCCTGTGCTTTCATTACCGAAGCAAACAGAATGCAAAGACGGAAGCAATTTTAAATTATATCACCGTTCTGATTTTTTGGATAGTTTTCTTCCTTTTGATACTTTCGTACGTTAAAATCGCGAAGAACCTTCTGAAAATTTCGAGGAGAAGGGCAAATTTTCCCAATGCAGGAAAATACACAAAGACAGCAAGAAACTCCTTCATCGTTCTCATCATTTTCACCGTCTGTTTTGTGCCTTATCACATGTTCCGGTTTGTCTACATCACCTCACAGTTACAAACCCCGTCCTGCTATTGGAAGGAGATCATTCACACGTGCAACGAGGTGATGCTCATATTTTCATCATTCAACAGCTGCCTAGACCCAGTCATGTATTTCTTAATGTCCAGAAGTGTCCGTAAGACTGTATTCCAACTGATTTGCAGAAAGCTTCATGGAGAGTCAAGCCTAAACCTGGAGAGCACTTCAGACATAAAACTTGGCCAATACACACAAGAACGATTATCGACCACCACTCCCCCCCACTCCAGTTACTCAAGGAAGAAGTCTATGATTTGAATGTTTAAATGAATCTCTGTCACTCCAGGATACCAATTTCAGATCACAAAATCCTCTACTCTACAGCTACTAATTCTGCCTCTTTCCTCCTGTTAAGAAAAATGAGAAGTCTTACTTCTGTTTGTGAAAATGAGAAGTTACTTCTCAGAAGCATTTTGCTCTTGTTTATCCAAGAAAACAAACTAGGAAGTTCTCAGATATCTTGTGTTGGACTAAACTAGAACACTAACTCTTTAGGGAGATTTCCATGAAGGGGTTTGAACCTGCAAAAGTAAACTTGTATATATACATTAATATTAGTAACTTGTGTATGTAAATAATAGATGAATTTTGCAAAAAGTAAATTCTGTCCTATTGGAAAGATCTAGATACCATTACAGATTTGATGTATTTGATGATTTTCTCTGTTTTAATAGGTTTGAAAGAGATCAGTATTTTAACTACATTTGTAAATGTATTTTTTTAAGAAAATATTTGAGAATTTAGCAACATATGTGGCTTGAAAATGAGGTGAAGAATACAACAGCTATTAATTCAGTTATAAGTACAGAAGACACACTGAGTTTTACTAAACAGCAAAATTAAAATATTCAATCTTCTTAAGTCCCTTATTATATTTCCAATATTTTAATGAGAGTCAAGGTCAAACACCTGAGGAAAAGCAAGCAATGCTTTCAGAAAATTAGGAATGAATGAAGGAGAGACGACATGTGGGTATGTCCTAAGATTTCCTTCAATATGACAAATTTGATGATTGCAGCTACACAAAGTAGTTCAGCAAGGAACACAAACTCACAAAACTGAGCAAAAAGAACAGCCAGGCTCAGCCACTGGTCTACTCCTACATTTCCAAAGCCACACATTCCAGCTGCATGCTTCCTCCCTGGCATCAGCCTCCTCTTTCCATGTGACTAAAATACTCCTGATAATTGCTGATGCCATGTGAACAGCAACGTAACAGCAATGTTTCATTGCTACAGCTATATTCTCAGATTTAAGCTAAACAGCTTTATGTATTTAGGCACAAACAAATTTCAAACTGTAACATTTCTTAAAAACCAGAGAGCTGAAGGTGGGAGATGTCTGGCACAAAGATGACTAAAGCAGCACAACCATGAATAACTTAAATGTCTGGCATAACAGACCAGAAAGGTGAAAGAAATAGAGACCAGGTATCAAGCTTTGTAAGAAAAGGACTTGTTATCTTGACACATACAAACAATACTGCTCAAGTAAGCAAGTGTAAAGAAGTTGGTTTTAATATGACTGCCAGTATCTTCTCTAATGGATCATGTGACTTTTAATGCCAAATCTGTGCCAAATCCATCTGTGTGGATTTTCACTATTTCCAGAGAATATTCTGATTTTACAAAAGATACTCATAATACTCTGATTAAGCAAAGTAAACGTAAGACATCACCTCTGCTAGACAATAACTTGTTTTAATTTTGATGTGACTTTACATCACTCAGATTTGATGAAAATGGATATAAACACATTAAACAAATTACAATGACTAGCCAGTCTATTTTGCTTCCATTTTTAAATTAAAAATTATGGGGTTTCCTAATCTTCAAAAGAAACACTCCCACAAACATGTAATTTCATAAAGATAGAATGGTAACTGCATTTTTTGTTAAACATTTCAGCATACAACGGAGGGGTTTGTACAATAATTTCTAACTGACTCGCACAGTAACTGCGTTTCATGATCTTTTATCTATCATTTTGTCATCGTATTGTATTAATGCTACTCTTGGTTTTGTATTTGTGCAGTGCAATTCTATTATGCAATACTGTAGTTCTACATAGTTACATCAATTCTGGTACATCTAGTAGAGTTTATAAACCATAATTTCACAAGATATATATGTTATCTCATCATTCTTTCTCTGTCTATGCTTAGTCTGTGAGCAGTTGGCTGATGACACTGAACAGCAGGTCAGGGTGAGGGTGTGGGCTGGGGAACTCAGGAGAGGACAGACATGACCGACAGCAGCTTGAACAAAATGTGAATTCTAAAATTCTTTTGAACAAAGTGTTAAAATCAGAATTTTCATTTACAAGGTTTGTAATTCATGGACACAGCAGTATTGCCAAAATAAGACTCAGATCTCTTCAGAAGATCAAGTAACAGTACAGGGCTTTGATTCTGAAAATCCAAATTGCATTAAATCAATCAACTCTCCAGCTCAGAAATGAAAATCTGAAAGGGAACAGGTCTATTAGAAAGTCTCTAAGAGCAGGCATGGCACAGAAGAGGGGAACGGGAATGATCTTGAAAGTCCAGCACTAACGGAGCAGCAGTCAGAACAAAGAAAACCACAAAAAGCAATCAGAAAATACTTTTGGATTTCTGCAACTGTATAAATCAGTGCCTCCATGTGTTAAAGGCCAGAAACTGTATAAATCAGTGCCTCAGTGTTTTAAAGGCCAGATGTATCAACTGGCTCAGAAAGGGATCTGAAACTAGATAGCACTGTCATGTAGGAAGCAATTACTACTCACCAAGAAACAAAAGCAGGTATCTATATTCTTTTTAAAAATTTTAATCCTTTTTTTCCTGCAATTTTCCCAAACTTGAGAGTAAAATGTCAGGCTTTACAAAAAAATATTACTGAAGAGCAAACAGTCCTGAAACATCTTGGGATATTTGCTGAAAGTTACACTGTGACATGTGAAATGACCACAGAATCAGTCACTCAAACAGCGTGTCTTACTTCTCCTCTTATCAGTGCTTCCTAATTACCTGAGTCTTCAGGTGAATTCTAACACTAAGGTAATTCTATTCCTTTTGCTTTCTGTATTTAAAGGCTAACTCAACACACGTCCCCATATAATTGCACAAACATCATCTTCCTCTTTACTAAAATCTATAACACATCCTTGAATTTCAACTGGTGTACCGAAATGCACCGGTCTTGTGCTGGTTTTGGCTGGGATAGACATCTTCACAATATGGGCTGTGGTTTGGGCTTGTGATCAACAGTGCTGATAACACAGGGATGCTTCAGCCACTGCTCAGCAGCACTTGCACAACAAGCAGGACTTCTCCACCTGTCAGAACACCCCACCAGCGAGAGGCTGGGGGTGCACAAGGACGTGGGAGGGGACACAGCAGGACAGCTGACCCCAGGGACAGCCCAGAGCACATGGTGCTATGCTCAGCAATAAAAACCAAGGAGGAAATTTGGCTGTGTTGCCATTTCTCAGGAACTCACTGGCCACTGGTCAGCCGGGGTTGCTTTCTGTCACTTGGGTTTTTTGTTTCTCTCTTGTTGGTTTTTTTTTTTTCCATTTTCTTTATGCTTATTAAACTCTTTATCACAAACCATGAGTTTCCACTTTTACCCTACCAATTCTCCCTCCCAGCCCACCACAGAGGAAGTAAGTGAGTGTGTGGGATGTAGGTGCTTTCTGGGATTAAACCACATCCTCCCTCTTTGGCACCCAGATCCTGGCAGGTTTGATCAGAGTGTGTCAGATAGAGCAGGAGGGAGTGCCAAAGGGGAGCTCTGTTCTGCAGCAAAGCAGCCACAAGAACAAGAGGGAGAATAGGCAAAAATCATAAACAAGTTTTCTCTCTTTTACCCTTCTGATTCTCCTCCCCATCCCACTGAGGGGGAGTGATGGCTCACCTGCCAACCAGGGTTAAACCACAACATCAGCTTTCATTTTCACACTGAAATGAAATGTAGTTATGGTTCCAACATGCAAACTGGTGTTTCTGAGGGTAGAAAAACAGCAATTATTCTGACAACATAACATGGAGACATTTAATTGAACACTTCCCTTACAACACTGGTCAATGAAACCATGAAAGAGGAGTGCAAATAGATCACTGATAAACTAGTGATCACATTATTCCCAAAACTGGGAAGTTCACATATGGAAGCTTTAGTTTGGTGCTCTGACAGCACATACAAGGCTGTGAGAGACAGTGTCAAAGCCCTGCTGAAGTTGAGGAATTTCACCACTGGCAATTTCCTGGCTTTTTAGGCCAGAAAACAAGTTGTCTGCATATAATGATGAAATGCAACATATGCTGCCTATTGGCATATAAAACCTACTACATGTATAAATTAAGAGTGATCATGGCTTGAGAATACAGAAAATATAAATCATTGAGGTGAATGATGCACATAAAGATAATTATGAAGAACTTAAGAGTGGACGGCATAAAAAATGCACTTGTTCCATTTGAGTATCTTCAAACACATTTTAGATAAAATACACCATTTATAAGTTAGGTGAATGGAAACAGTCCACTAAGAGAATAATGAAGGTGCTTGCTACAGCTTAGAACCATCTGTAGCTGTATTTCTGGGATAGGTGGGATTTTAAAAAAACTTCTCTCTCATTACTTTGCTAATGCTCTCAGTAATCCATTCCAAAATAAAGTCTTATGGACTGTAATTCACTACAACAATCTATTCTCATGCAATAATTTAGGCAAAAATGTAGCATTATTTCTTCTTACAGCATGAGTTATTGTCATTAAATTATAAAGATTATAGGCAACAGTCAATAACCAACCAAATAAAAACAATAATTTAAAAAAAACCTGCTAACTGGAATTGTTCACACCTCTCTCAGCAACTTTTCAGGATAAGCATTCTTGTACCTAAACCTCAGTGGAACACCACAGTAACAAGGAATTCTAACACTCCTTAAGAAACTATTAAACATGTAATAAATACAAGACTCTCTCTGTTAGAACAATTTCTGATACAACTATGCATTCAAAAGTAAAAAACAAGGTACAACTAGATCTAACAAGAACAAGATTTAAAGTACACGCAAACTAATTACAGCTTTACAACCTAATTACTAATACTCCACAGCAAGTAAATGTAATTGTAAAGGAGTTCAGCTATGACTTCAGAATAGGAAGCCTGCTTACATGTCCATTATTTCAGTAAAAAAATTAGTACTAATAAGTACAATGGTAACAGATCAAGGGGTGAATTCTCACAGTCCATGTTTCAACATAAAGCAAAACAAGAACCTTACCAAACTTTTGCTCTCATAAAGGAACTTATTTACAGTTGTTGAAAAGCCTTGTCTGACAACCACAGACGTATCAGAAAGGAGAAAACTGAAAAGTCTCAACTTCTGCAGAGCTAAACAGAGAATTTGATCTGTGATCATACCTATGCTGTGGAGGAAGGAAATTGTCCTGTGTACACTTCTGGATGATTTGTGTAAAACACTGCATTTCTTGGACAATGAGTCCATTTTCTCTGACTGAACCCTAGGATGTATAGCTGTAAATTGCTTCCACACAATCCATCCCCTGACCACATAAGAGATGTGCCCATTTGGTCACTCCTGGGAGGACAGACACAGATACAGTGTTACTGCATGCAGGCTTTGGGAACAGACAGCTTTGTGACAGCTCTTGGAGCAGAAGAACTGTTAAATATCTTTAAAAAGACAAGTTTTCTTGCATAAGACAGCAGCACGAAGGAAAGTGGGCAGTCCTAAAGAGAACCCCTCCACCCCCAAAAGAGGAAAGCACTATATAAAGAATTGAAAGGTGTTTCTGTGCCATACCTAAAGGACTGTTGCAGTTGCTCTTCCATGCTATCTCCACCTTGTTTTTTCCCTAATGGAGCTGATCCTGACCTAATTTCAAAGCCTTTTTTGTACAGACATAATCTTTTCTGAACTTTAAATTCCTACCTGCCTTCTGACATTGCAAAAGAAAAGTGCACATTCTGAAAACCTACTTATGTCAGACAGAAATTTTTCTTAACTGCACTCTCCAGCTTCCTGTGCCATCATTTTCACTGCAGCAGTGGAGAGAAAACGGAAACCAGACAGAAATATTTTCTCTTAGCAAAGGAAGGTGCCTGCAGCTTTTATAGGTAAGCTTAAAATCATTACTTCTTTGTTGCACCAGACAAAATGTGGTCAATGACACAAAAATTTTCATTATACTTCTAAAATGAGTAAATTCAACAATTACTTTGTGAATTTAACTCATTGTAATAAAAGAATTTAATACATTTTGGTTCAACAACATATATGGAACTTAATGTACACTAAAATACAAGGGCTATAAAAGTTTGTTTAAATTGCAAGTTTGTCAACCACTGCCTAACCACACAGTGTCTGGGTGTCTGGGCTTTCTGTCATTGTTACACTGAATCTTCTTCAGCATCTGCGTTTATTTGCTTACAGCTGTTTAAAAAAATTATTATCAGTCTCTAAGTTTGAAATCTGTTTGTTTTTTCCATATGATTTGATATGAAAAAAAAAGCTAACCAGGATACACTCCACTAAAACATATATGTATACATAGGCATACAACAGTAAAAACTCTCCACAACAGGTTTGTAAGCTGAAATACCAGTTTTTACACAGTCATTGCACAGTTTCATTTCTCATTTTCAGTCTGGAAATTGAGAAAAGATTGAAAAACAAACTTGGAAAAAAATTAATATACTGCAGTTTCCAACAATCATTGTATATGCTAAAAAATATAGACTGAGTTGCAAAATGTACATTTGACATTAGAGCTCTGATAAAGTAACACCAGATACAGACACGAGCACAAAATAAATATATGTAGTGAGATTCTTGCAGCATACAGACTAATTTGTAGTTAAATGGAGGTACAGATACCCTTTGCATTTCTGCAGTTAAAGTAATTCTTTGCACTTAATTTGCTTATTTAATTTTAAATGGTCTGTAAGTGGTTCCCAAATTAGGTTACAGATGTTCCAGAAGACTGAGAAATAAACCAAGAACACAGAAGTTATTGCCAGACCCTAGCTTGAACCTTCAGCTTCCTAATTTATTTTATTAGATTCTATGCAAGTAAAAGCTTTGGGGTTTAACTTTTCTTCATGAAAACTCTATGGAAGAGAACACCCAAACTGTAACCTCTTGCAAACTTAAGACAACAGCAATGTTAAGAACACTGAAAAGTAGGGGAGACAAAGAAACAGCTAAGATAAGATTAAAGGAGAGATGTTAGATGCACATTACAAGAGAATAATTTTTCAATTGTTTCAGCTCTGACCACTCAAGAAATACCGGCATAAATGAACAATTCAACGTGTCTTCAGCCATCGCCAGCTACCACTGTAGCTCTCCCCATCATCTACTCCTGCCTACTTCCCGCTGGAATCCTGGGGAACATTCTCGCCGCCTGGGTATTTTCACAGAAAGCACCCACGCGAAGGACACGGTACATTTACCTGGCCAACCTCGTGACTGCAAACCTGCTGGTTTGCAGCACCATGCCCTTCCTGGCTGCCTATTTTGCGGACGGGCACCGCTGGCCCTACGAGTCGGTGGCGTGCAGGATCGCCCATCACCTGGGCACGCTGGTGATGCACGTCAGCATGTACGTCACCATCGCCATCCTGTGCTCCATCGCCCTCAGCCAGTACGCCACGCTGAAGAAGAACAGCGGCACTCAGGGCTCCCGAGCGCTCCCCGGACACTTCCCCGGGCGCCTGCTGCACAAGTTCCGGCGGCCAAAGTTTGCTAAGTATCTGTGTGTCGTTATATGGCTGATTGTGCTCTGCATAACAGTCACAGCCATCACGTACAACGCCCAGGAGAGGGCTTCAGCAGAGTTCCTGACCTGCTACAACATCAGGGTAGAAGTTGGTGAACGTCCTACAATGATCGCAGGCTCTCTTGCCACTGTGTGCTTTTTTCTGTCTTTTATGACAGTTTTGTGGTCGTACTATTCTCTTACCAGACATCTGAGCAAAATACAAAAAACCACCTGTATTGGAGAAAAACATCTAATTTACAGAACAGTGAAAAGAAACATTCTTGTCATCCAGATGATATTAACTGTCTGCTTTCTTCCATATCACATTTTTAGGCCAATTTTCTATGTACTGCTTAAAGAAAATGACTGCCCAAGGCTAAACTATCTAGTGGAAATTAAAAATTTCCTTACTTGTCTTGCTGCTGCTAAAAGTAGTTTAGATCCAGTTATAACCCTTCTGTTAGATAACACATTTAAGAAAAGTCTTTATGGTCTGTTTACAAAATCCACACCAGAACATCAAAAACATAACAATGATATTTCCACTGAAATGGGAAGGAATATGTAAAGATTTTCATAGACTATAAATAACAATAAATTATTTTTTAACTATATTTTTAACCTATAGGCAGGCTTTGATATGAAATGGCAAATATTTAAATAAAATAGTAACATATTGTATTTTCTTTTCAAATCATCTTGCGTGCCACATCAGCATTAGCCATAATAAATCCAATGTGTATATCCAAATGAATCCAAGCAATTTGTACAGCAAACTGTTTAATACCCACTCATCCACGTAATACAAAAGACATTTTACATTTGACCTATAGACAGTCCCTTTTACCTAAAAAGTTAAGGAAGAAGGCAAAAACTAGGCTGAAGTTGAGGACCCTGTTCTCTCTTTTTATCAATAAGAGTTTTGGATACAGGTTTCCTTTACAAGAAAGTTGAACAAGGCACAGACATTTTCTTTGCGATGGCTGAACCACAATTGTGCTTCTGGCCAAGTTCAGCAAGACAGAACTATGCAGGTAAAGCCTTCCAGATGGCCAAGTGCTGCTGACAGGACTGGTTTTAGACCAACAGCTGCAAGTCTGGGTGAGGAGAGCTGTTCCCTACCAAAGTGTGTTTATAATTTGCACAGACACAAACTCAGAACCCACTGTTTCTGTCCTTCCTGAAATATATTTTATAGGGAACGTAGCTGCAGTTATCTCAGCACAATGCCTGCCTGGGGTTGTTTTTCTTAACACAGTTTTTGATGGCAGCATAGGCTGAAGCCATTCTTTCTACACTTTTCTAGTCACAATCACTTGCTCCCCAATGCCTATCAAAAAGGCAAGCAAATGAATGAAACTTAGGGAACTACTAATCAAATACAACTTTGTGATAGACTCTTAGCAAGATCCCACTCCAACATTTCTACACAGCACCAAAAAATGACATATGCCTGACTTTTTTCCTATGTAATGTCTCCAGGATGATGTCCTTTAATTTTTTTTAACTTCAACCAAGTGTTTCTTGTTTCAAATAGTGGAAAAGCTTTTGTGCAGTACAGGCAATTTGAGAAACTACAAACTGAGTCCTTCATTGGTCTAGCATTTGACAGAAGAGTTCATGGAGGAAAAACCTCCCAAAATATAAAGACATGAGGGATGAGGGAGAGTTAGAAAAAAACACTAAAGCAAAACACAGCTCATGTGGTAAACTTCTTGCATTGCTTAGACATCCTGGTGCCAAAATCAGAAGTTAGCAGGTGACATGTGAATTGTTTAATAAAAAAAACCCCAAACCAATTCATTTCTATTGCAGTGAACACAAAATCCTAAGGCAAATAGGCACAGCATCTGGTTTGCAAAGCAGTTTAGAGACCACAAGTGTTTGTCAAATTTTTGGTTAAGCCATTCAAATGTGCTGCATGGGAAGCCAGCTCATCGATCAGAAGAAATGAGTTTTTTCACTGTCTGGGCAAATGACAAACATGTGAACTTACTGACCAGAAAGTTTGTAAATGTTCAACTTCAGGTAGGCCAAGCAGCATAAATACACTTCTCAGCAAAACTGCTTCTGAACATACTAACAGGTCAGTAGGAAAAGGGCTGGGCAAAACAAGCACAGGGACCCTGAGATGGGAAGCAGAGGCACAGGAGAGAACATAAACAGGGAGAAAAGAGCATTGCCTGAAGAAACACTGCAAAAAAATACTGAAAGTCTTATTTTTGAAGGCTCTTAACTTCTACATTGAATGAGGAAGTGTTCCTCAGAAAAAAATGTGGCCAGGTAGGACACTTCAATTGCACCTCTGATAGTGGTTTTGCAGCCTTAATCACTTTTTAACAATTTAACATGTAACAAAATCCTTACCAGGAAGTTGCTACTGGATCTCAAGGATCCATTAAATTCTAGAAAATAGAGAAAAAGCACCAGTCATTACTGACTGTCCCTGGAAGGAAGAAAAGAGGTTTCGTGAAAAGAGTAGAAGGAAAGAAACATGCAACAGATTTCTTGTTTTGGGTATTCAAAGATGGAAAAGGGAAGATGGTCTTAAAGAACAGATTCTATTCTGGTTATTTTTTAAATAGTAGATAATACATAGTTACATAGTTACATAACACACACAAACACATATACACTACTTTGATTCATTTTTTAGATATGCCTAAAAGCAGAAGTGTAAGAGTGTTGAACTCTACCAGCAAAATCTGAAATGCTGAGCTAGAAGCAGTTCAGGCAATGAAAGACAGAAGTGGTAACTGAGTATGCTCTCAGAATTCATATCACTGGTTAAGTTCTGTATAGTGCAAAAATCACCATGCAAATCTATGCACAGATCAAGTCTCACCTGGATCAACTCAGATGTGCATGTGACACACAGTGCAGTGCATGATGCTTGGTCCTATTCTCTGGAAAAACTCCCTGGTTTTGACTCCCACTCACAGAAATACTGAACTGAATCTTAATGACACAGAAGGAAGAATCCATGTATATTTGCTTTAGCAGGTTTATCTATTTAGATGATCACATGTTGGAAACAAGCATTGACACCTACCAAGATAAACCCATAATGAAAATTTTGGATGTCTGCATTTTGCTGACAGGCTCACCCTAACTCCAGCTGCACACCAATCAATTTGCTAATCAGTAACACATACAGATATTCAAACTACATGGAAATCATAGAACAAAGTTGGAGTATTTGGAATGAGTTAAGGATAAAACCCCAGCAACTAAAGCTCTTGATGTGATTAAATCACTCTTACATCAGTTATATTAAAAGGTATTTTTATAACAAGATTTCTGCAGCTATGGAGAATTCTACGTAACAACAGAGGCCCACAAGATTGCAAAACGTCTTTACTGATAAAACGTTTTACGGATAAAAACCATTCTGGTAAGGTTATTGCAAAAATAAGCAAGTGACAAATGGCACTCAAATTGCAGCAACAGTTTTACAGGAAAAGACAAGAATCACATTTCAGACCCACATCACTCCCCTTTGCCTTTTGCTGTTCCCTCACATAAAGATTTCCCTGTACACAAACTGCTCTGTAATGACATTCTGTAATGGAAGACTCACTTTCAATGCTGCCACTTTCAACAGCCACCTTCTGGGTATTCCTGACACAGCAAAGCTATGACAGAACAAAAGGAATGGCTGAGTCCTGTATCAGTACGTTGGCAGAACAGGGCCAAATGTCGTGGTAAGGGAAAAAGTTCTTGACATTAACAATTCTGATGCACAGCTGTTTTGAGTTTTCTGTTTTCCTGTATCTTCTGTTTTCCTTACCATATGATCCAGCTTCCAAGCAGTGCAGGATCACGTTAACTGAGGGTGAAGCAAATGTGTAATTGTCACTGACTATAAGGCCTTTAAGCAATGCTGAAGGGGGTCAAGTGATATACACAGGCTCAAGAAACATCTGGTCTCACAGAGCCGTGAGAGCAATTAAGACAAATGCGGGCCATCTTGTGAAAGCTTTCACATTTTGGTTCTGTCAAATGTGGTGAGTGAGAGGCGAATGTGGGGCACAGGGAGTTTGTCCCAGGCTGGAGTCACTTGGACGAGTCAGGTGAAGTTTCTGGCACCAGACAACAGCAAACTTTAATTTTGTCTACTCTAAGCTGTCTAACTTCCTAATCAGCCAGGAGCTAAGGGAGCACAAAAGCAGCTAAAAGACAGTTAAACCTTACATGGGCTATAGGGTGCCAATTTTCCTGCGCAGCAGAAAATGACTAAGCATTTTACACTTCAAAATAACATTCACAGAATGTCTAAAAGGGAGAAAAATGTAGCATGACTATATCAACCTTACAGATTTTATTAAAGCACTTTCACCCATTCAGTTAATTTGGAAAGTGGTCATTTAGTCTACTTCCTTTCAAAACAATGTCTACAGTGACATCTAGAGCCTGGATACCGCAGTTAGTTTAATGTGCTTTACACCCAAACCCTATAGCTCGGCACTGCTTTCACCAGAACAAAACACTGTTGGTTTACACTGCTTTAGACTGATACCTTAAACATTTTTTTCCAACCCATGTAATTTGAACAGGTTAATTTCTAAGGATGGTATTTTAAAAAACCCCCCTGTGATTCTGAGGTTCTAAGAGACAGGATAAGCACTAAAATAAATTCCCACTTTACTCTCAGTGAAACAGGCCTCCTTCAGAGGCCTTTGAAGGTGAAACTTGGGTTTTTTCAAGAATATGGTCCAAGAAAAACAAGTGGAGCTTTCATGAAGACACAGCAACATAAAGATGACGTTAATTCTGAAATTCATGTGGTAACAAAACCAAACAATTACAAGTACCTAGAATCTTCAAGACAGAACAAGATGAGACATTCTACCAGCAATTAAGAGACCATTTTTAGAATTTGCTATAAGAAACTACAATTAAAACACCAAACTTAAAAAAGAAAGCCTATTACATAATAATCATCTTGATTTTAAAAGGAAAGGAGTAGGAGTTTGGGAAAGGTCTGCAATGTCTGGGTACAGAAGACCAAGTTACTCCTTATAAAAATCACCAGTTCAGTGTCTGTACTCTGTCCCCTCACAGGTCACCTGCAGGAGTTTGAAGCACAGTTTACCCTCTCTCAGTCTACTCTACTCACTAAATTCCAAGAGTCACTTCTCAAACTGCACCATCAGAACTTGTTAGAATTTTCCTTAAGTCCTACAGAGCTTGACTCCTTTTGGATGAAACCAAACTCTTGGAGAAGTGGGAATGACTATTTTAGGCAATGACATTAACAAATAATATGCATATTCAAACTGAAGAGAGTCAAGCCCACTTGGGTTAAAACTCCCAACTAGTTACATTACTTTGGGATAAACTACTTCCATAAATATCCATAGAAACAGTATAAAATTTACCAGATCTAAACCAGTATGCACATATACTGTTCTTAAACACTGTATTTCTCCTCCCAGACTTATTAATAATAGATAAGTTTTCATAATAATAAATGTTGATTGGACTGTCTCCAAGAAGTAGATAATATTACTAATATTGCAGCATTTAAGCATGTGCATCTCTATGAAATCTTAGTGTGAATGAGGACTGTCATTATGCTCTCAAATTGATGTCAATAAACTACCAATTCCAGTTTAATTTATGCAATTAATTTATATACACATTTGCCTAACAAGAAAAAAATGCCAGCAGATTCCATATGAATATTCAAAAACTAGAAATTAAACTGACTTTCAAAGCAAGTTGTAATCAAATGCATGTGTAATTTGTGAATACAGACCTCCTAAATGTTCTATATTGATGGAATTTGGGTGGGCTTTAATCTTACATGACACAGTAACAGTAAAGACACACTCAGCAAACAGAGATTCCTTTTCTACAGCTCCTCCTTTCCTCTCAATTATAGATATTGAAATTCAGTAGTTTGCATTATTGTGGTGAAGAAAAAAAAGTAATTAAACCCCCTTACCTTCACATCCCTGTGAATTATATTATTATCATGACAGTAACGTAGAGCTTCCAGTATCTGTCTCATGTAATGACTGAAAAAACAAACACATCATGCATGACAAACCTGCAGGGAAAAATTACTATACACATGTAACAACCTAAGTATTAAGAATCTAACTATATAAAAGTAATCAACCAATTTAACCTCAAATATACACAGTTCTGTAGAATGGACTTTGTGTTTACAATAGTGAATAATACAATCTGAAGCTTGAGAATTATTCTGATTGAAGCCAAGGGAACTTAGAAAAGAAAAATCTGTGTCTTCCAGGTTTTTGTAAAGGTTTCAAATGTTCAATAATCCTGCTTGATACGACAAGGAAGTCAGTGACCCTCCATTTTTTTTAATAACAAATCAAAAAGGAAAACAGAAAGGAAAAAAAGTGAGTATCAGTGCCTGACTACCTGGAAAAGGATCAGACCAAGGTCTTGGCTTGTTTGATGCAGACTGGAGAGCAACCTCTTTCTCCCCAGGGTCCAAAGGATGCCCTAACAGATCACTGACCACAGCAGAGAGCCAGCAGCATCCTGTGCTGCTTCAGAGAATTACTCTGGGCTAAGGCAGGCAATCCTTGTCCTCTGGAGGCTCCAGCTGGTTACAGGGAATATTTTGTCCCTAGGGACATAACGAGGCACTGGATCAAGCTGCTCAGGGAGTCTGTGGGATCTCCATCCTTGGAGATATTCTGGACCCCAGTGGACAAAGACTTGAGCAACATGATTCAAATGCTGTGCTGACCCTGCCTTAAGCAGGAGGCTGAAATACAGACCTTGATGTCTCCTCCAAGCTGGCTGCTATGATGCTAAAAAATCTACAGCACTGAGAAAAGCAAACAAAGAATCTTGTGGGCTTTGAGCTCAACTATCAGGCCACTAGGACAGTGGGGTTTATTACCCTTCTGCAGTCTTATAGACTCTTTCATCATAGTTAAGCTCCTAAGTGAAAAGGTGAAGTGACCATAAACACAGCGATACGTAAGAAAGAAAAAACCAAACCAACTCCATCCAGCAAGACTGGCAAAACTCCCACCTGTCAGGCAAGTCACTTAATGCCATCACATGAGAGATCCATAATGGCAAACACAGCCAATTAAGTATTGCATGTGAACTACAGTTTTACTCAGTAATCTCATCCAAATATGTAACTAGTAAATGGCAAACTGCTCCAAAATTCCACTTTGATTATGCTAATTATTGCAATAAACATCTAGAGTGTGGAAACAAGATTATTTATAGTATTCCAACTTTCAGCTTTTAGGTAACAGATTGTACAACAGTATATTCCATTCTTTTCTACTTATCCTGAGGGATTAATTAAAATTATAATAAATACCTGGCTACAGCCTCGCTGTAGACAAATCCAGCATCTGCTCTCTTCACAATTTCAAAACACAGGTCTGCTCCATCCATACTGTAGGTAAAAAGAGGCAAAAATGCTTAAAATTGGTAACTACAATCAATTACATAAAAATGCTTTAAAAAATCTATTTATTTCCCTTACATAAATCTTACATAAAATACTCTAGATACACGTACAGTGCATTACTCATTAAAACAGCATTTAATGGGTAATCCAACAGAAAATGGCTTGCCACAGGTTAACCAATTTATGTACCTCAAGTCATGTAACATTACCAATACCAAACATTTACTTTATTGCTTAAACTGCTCACTGAACAAGGTGTGCAAGAAAATTCAATGCCCTGCAAAGAGGACACCGCAATTTAACAATTAGCTCCTGACATTAGGTTAAGCATGTCCTTATAAGCATTACAAGTGCAACTCTATAATAATGACTGTAGTAATAAAAAAATGTTACTCAATTTGAATTTTAAATGAAGACTTTAAAAAATACTCTAGAAACACAGTACAGTCTTGCCAGTTGGCATTCTCCTCTGGATAACTAAGCAGCCAAGAGGAGATTTTACAGCTCAGAGACACCTGAGAACACTGACAGCCCACATACCGTACCACCAGCTCTGAAGCTTGATACCTTTTTCCTCTTCTCCCTGATCTTCCTGATCACCTAACTTCCCACAATGAGCAGCATTACACTTTAGATGCAGATATATTCATAGGCCTTAGGCTGAAATTAGGCTGTCATTTCTCTAAAATGAAAGCAGCCTGGTGCTGCCCTCCTTTTCCCTCTCCTGAAAGGGACCTAAGGCAGATTGGTATCTCCACATGTTCATAGGCTGATGGGGCAAGAAGAGAGTAACAAGAGTGAACAGGAACAATAAAAATCACATAACTCATGTTTAATAAGGCACTTGCAAAAATATCGACTGTAACATGTCATTTTCAAACCTTATATTTTTCCTCTCCACAAAGACTCAAGGGGGAAAAAACCCAAAAGGCAGAATTTCCAGGGTATCTGGACAGCCAACATTCCCAGGGCTGTTTCAGTAATCTATTCAGAATATCAGCATCACTTCTGCTTTGTTACATACCTGCAGTGCCAAACTTCTGCTTAGGGAGTCACAAGCCATGTGCAGAAGCTTTAATTCCCAAACAAATCCCAAAGGTCTCCCTCATGCAAAATACACTATCATGGGGACAGAGCACTGGCAACTAAAAGAGGGACTGGTGACCAAAAGAAAAGCACATTCAAGAGTGCAAAGAACCCCATACTGGCAAACCACAGCTGTTCTTCACTGCATCAGTATATTCCCCTGTAGGTTTTTCCCCAGCAGTTCTTCTGTCTTGCACAATTCCCCACACCAAGTCTGCACACAGGGCTAAATACCACTCAGAGAATATCAGAGTCCTGTAGAGCAGCCACGGGGCAGGTTCACTGAGAGCAGCATAAACCTGGATTTCACTGGCTCATTGGAAAAAATTCCACAGGTCAAACTCTCAACCCTTTCTCAAATGTAGAATATACAAAATGTATGATCAGCTACCAAAAATAAGGAGATGTCATCCTCATGAAGCAGCAGAACCCTTTAGAAGACTAATTACCTGTACTTTATAACAAGTCAGTGAAATTAAAGATCCAGAGGCACTCAAGCTTTTTAGCACCATCAATAGTTTCTGAGACATGAAGGGAGGAGAGTAATTTCTTCCCATTAACTTTCCTATTAAACAAGGTGTTTATAATCAGCACAGTCTTTAACATCTATTTCTACCTCCCACTTACACATACCAGCATTTTTCATTGAAATTTTCTAACAGTAAGTGGCAGTTTGAATTTCTTCTTGGCATACACGTTTGAAAGTTTTACTCCATTAAGATGAACTCTGTTGGCCTCCCAAGCACAAATATGTGTCAGGTGTATTTTAATTTCTGACTTCAGTTGACTATTTTTTCAAGACAAGATCTTTTTTTTTAAGAGTAGATTTTGATTCATGTATACAGAGGGCTTGGGTCACCCTGTGTGATACAATACATTCAATACATGATACTGAATTTTACCTGAAAATCATGAGGCTTTTGTCTAGCTGAGGCTGAAAATAAGCCAGAGTCAGCCTCAGTTATAAGAGACCCCAGAAAATTCAGTGACCTAGCAGACTAAAAATTCAGCAATAGCTGAACTACTTACAAGATGAGTTTGCAGAAACTGAAAGCCTTGTATAATATAAGAGCAAGAAAGTTCTGGAATATTGATGGAGTGAAAGTTCAGGAAGTCTCACGGGTTTGCAACTATCAGCACAAGCGTGTGAAAACCACAAAAAAAAGAAAAAAAGTTAAAATCCACTAAATAAACATACAAATATATTCATGCTGAAGATGTAAGTGTATGATACAAGAAAAGCCAGGAAAAATCTCAACACAGTCGTAACCTGAGAGAATGCCCTGACACCAGCAGAGGGAGCTCATGGCAGGGACATGAACTGACTGTATTTTTTTTATATATATATATAATATATACACAAAACCCAAATAAATAAATAAATAAATGTATTTACAGTGCAGGTGCAGTTCCAGCTGCCCTGCACAAGGAGGGACAGATACCACCTCCCATCTGCACTGTTTGGGTATCAGCATGTCCCTTGATTTCCCATATTCTTCTATTGATTCCTCCACATTTTTAGCAGAACTGTGCTGGATCTCAGTCCTTTGGATAAATGTTCCTTTCCACACCTCTAACCAGTGCTACTGTGCACCTTGAAAATCTTTCTACTCTTCTGCACAATGCTGGTGATAAGTAACAACCTGCCCAGAAAATGTATTCCCAAATCATACTGAATACAGAAATCTGCTCTGACACCAGCAGTGACTGAAGAATAGACAGCACATCACAGAAAAGATCTGTGTTTTCATATGGGGTATGATAGCTTTGAATCTGCAGACCTAATAGGATGTGGCTTACAATTTAATTTACTGATGAAAAATGAGAAAGCTTTAGAAGCGCTGCTTCATTTAGGGAACTGAATTATTACTTAACAGAAATAAAATTAAAAATTATTAGTTGACATATTGCTCATAACTGAGTTCACTGAGTTTTGTACCATGTATGTTCAAGGCTTGTGCACGACAGCGTTTTTCCCTTCACCTCGGCAGTTTCTATGTACTTGCCATCTTCACTTACCTCAAATAAAACAACTGCAATCCTGTTAAGTACTGCTTTTATGAATTTTAGATTTTAAACCTGAAGCATTTTTACATGTTAGCTACATTAAATGGCAAAGCTATATGTATACAACTATACATATATATACATCCTAACTGCTAAAGCTTAACAGATCAGTTCTTCTAAGGTTCCAAGAGATAAATCTCTCCTAGAATGCACTAAGAAAAACAAACCCACCTATGTACAGTGGTGAGACAATATTCTGCAAATGACCAGATACCAAGGTATTTGCAATACACTCACTGCTCCTGTATCTGAGCTCTTCAGCATGCAAGTACTGTCAGTCCATACATACTGAGGATAAACTCCAAATAATGTACTCATAAGTCTAAAAGCTAGTTTTCAGACCCTTCAAAATGAATATTTGCTTTCTTTTAGAAATACTGCAAGTAGCTCTGACCCTTCTCAAAGTATTCTCACTCATAAAAATCAATGATCATTAGGAAAAAAGTTGTAATAAGCAATAGAATATAAAGTGACACTTGTATACCAGAGAGAAAACAGCATTCTAAATAAAACCAGGAGGCTCATGGGGGACCTCATCAGCCTCTACAAATGCCTGAAAGAGGTTGTAGCCAGGGCAGGGTCGGTTTGTTCTCTCAGGTAACAAATGCAATCAGAAAAGGCAAAATGGCCTCAATTTGTGCCAGGGGAGGTTTACATTGGACAGCGGGAAAAATTTCTCACTGAAAAGGATTGTCAAGCATGAGAACAGGATGGCCAGGTTAACAGTAGAGACACCATCCCCAGGGTTATTTAAAAGATGCATAGATGTGGAGTTCAGGGACGTGGTTTAGTGGTGGACTTGGCAGTGCTGGGTTAATGGCTGGACTTGATGATCTTATGAGGTCTTTTCCAACCTAAATGACCCCATGATTCTATATAGCTGCCAGCAAATAACACCAAGAATGGGAAAGAAAATTGCAACTGTATTATAGAGAATAGAGCTGGCCTTTCTCAGACGTAAGGCATCTCTAGAGCCTTCAAGGGATCATTTCTGTCAGAGCAAGGAGTCCATCTGGGGGGGCAGCCGGGGTGTGTATGAGGGAAATCATTTTGCACAGGCAGATCCTCTTTCATTTATGATGCAATAACACCGAAATACTTTTAAAACAATATTTTTACCCTAGCAATAAGACTTTTCTGGAAGAGGGTCTGTTTCTTACTCTACACATGCACTTCATCTATTACGACCAGCTGCTTCACTGCAGTTTATTCCAGCAGCACCACATGGATAACTGCAGCCTATGGTAATGTGAGATATGGCCCCATTCTAGAGAGTGCTTGAGTTTGTGTATGAATAAAGGGTTCAAAACAGAGCTCATTTTTTGGTGTCAAACCTCACTGCCACTGTTCATCAGTGCTTCTATGAATCTCGATTTGATTTTTTTAAATGTTTCCTTTCACAAAAGTTTTCAAAACTGGGCACAAATTGTACATTTTCCTGAGTGGTTCAATCTGTTGGTTCATGCTACATTTGCTTATTTAACTTGTACTTTTCCTGTATCAATAGGCTTGGCAAGATATTCAGGGTCCTAGCAGCTGCCCCATGCAATTCACAGCCTATGAAACAGTAGTGGATCTATGTATCATTTATGTACAAGTGATGGCACAAAGTTTTAGGTTGGGTTATTCTGTACATTTCATGTACTGGGCCTGCCCTAATTTTCATGCAAAGCACCTGCCAGCCCACAAATCACTCATCACAGCTGGGTTTATGCCTCCTCTGCAGATCTGCGCTGTCTTCCCCTTTTTGGTCATTTCAGAGTAACTAGACCCTAATGAAATATATTTTATTACTGTAGACAGAAATTTGCTGTGAATCAGGTTACAATAACAGCACAGTGAACAGAAAGCAGTATGGGGGGAAAATGAGTTACCTACACATACAGATATGCTTTTCTGCTAACTCCAAGTTTGTTTTTACGGTTACAATTGTAGAATGTGCCCCCTCAGACAATGCAGTCTTACTCCACACAAACACCAGTCTGCTGCTGAATGACTTTACCAAAGCACCCCCTCCAGCACAACACCACATCCTGCCCACAGCTCTTCCATTCCCTGCCACATTTTGAGCACAGGTGTTCCTACTGCCTCATTTTCTATCACTGCTACAAAAGAACGATGTTTTCTGTGTACAAAGGAGACAAGGACATACATACGATAAACAATCACTATCCCTCAAATAATTTAGCTTTGTAATTCCTTCTTTCATGTGGCCCGAAGTCAGGTGCACTATTTGTATAGTAATTCTAATTGTTCAGACTTGCTTTTTATGTGTACAAACATAAATTATAATAGGCTTGTCATAAAAAAAATAATTACTGCTTTTGTCTCATATTTCTGAGCTATCAGGATGGTAAAAATAGAAGCAAAGCCTTTTTTTCAATTTCAAAATCTTGTTAATTATCTGAGTATGTCTCCCCAAGGTGTATATAATTATTTCATAATAGGGTAATTAAAGTCCCTTGGTCCATGCTTTGGGATTTACAAAATAAAAAGCAAAGTCAGTATTGAATCAAAATGTACAGAGAGGAAAGCACTGAACAATTATTTCACAAAACAATAAGTTTATAAACTCATCTAAAAAAAAAAAGCAGAAGATTTGCAAACAACAATTTTGTGCTTTACCTAATGTTTTTGCTGCTAATGCTGCCTTTTCCACTACCTCAGTGGTAAAACATGTGAGAATTATTTTTTGAGTGGTCATCTCAAATCAAATTCTTGGCTCTAGTGGACAAGCCAGTTTGACCTTATACACTGGCATGATGTGGTTACTCCAACATAGGCAACTCCAATGCATCAGGAAACATGATGGAGGAAGGTCAGAGAAATTTAAGAGGTACAAATACATATGCCCAGACCGACTAGGAATGAATCTTTGGGGAGCATAAAAACAAGAGCTGGTAGGCAGAGAGAAAGAGGATCAAATACAGAACATGCACAAATGACCATTCCACACGTCTGGTTGTGTCCTTCCCATTGAGCTAAAACCTGACTCAGGAAGGACTAATAATTTTCTCTCAAAGAAAGAATGTGGTGATTTTCAGGCTGTCCCTCTTCTTCGTTACTTGATGTTGAATAAAAATACCTGCCCATTGCTGAAAAGCCACATTTTGTTCGCTCTTACAACTAAACTCTTACGTTCAAACTTCAAAAAAAAAAATCTTTTAGACAAAAGCCTCTTTTCATATATTGTGAACAGGTATACTGACTTACAAGAATACTTACATACACCAATAACTTTACTTTCTTATCTTATAATAGAAAAGCAGTGCTAAAGAAGCAACAGTGTGGAAAAAAATAAACAAAACTTCACAACTGTAATAGAATATCCCCAGTTACCCAAAGATGATGTCTACCAGCAGATTTTCAACTTGCTCTCTTGTACCCTGCAGCCAACAATAAAGACCATGCCTGTCTTTAGAAAGCCCTGGTGTCCACCACTTAGACAGTGGGACAACTTTTTTTTTATGTGGGACAATCTGTACTTGCCAGAAATAAGTATTTTTAAAACACTCAAGACCTCTGAGCTACAAAAGCTGCAGGTGTGAGCAGATATACTTTTAGGATTTTATTTAGCAAATGACAACACAGAAAAGTAAAATCAAGGAGAGAAACTTACAACTCAAAGACCATATAAAGCATTCCATCTGAGCTGTATGTCTCCAACAGTTCAACAATGTGAGGATGCTTCAGCATGTGACAAATACTGGCTTCTCTCTTCAGATCTGTGGGAGATAAGAAGGTAGCTGTAGATTAGCTATATATTCAAGCTGTTCAGAACACAATGTTTGGAAAGAGGGACACATTTGAAATTTCTAATATATTCATTAATCTTTATAAAGAACACTGACAAGTTGATATTTAATTATGCTTAATTAAAATACTCACATAGCTCTCAAAACTTAACAGATTCTTGAATTCACGTATTAATAAAAAATCTCCTTAGTCATAGTCTGAAGAACTCTAGAGAAATAAGTTCCTTTAATGTACATATGCAGACTACACCGAGATTTTAATCCTAAATATTCAACATCACTGGAGAATTACCTCCAAATGCAGAAGACAGGCTCTTTAACAGCACTACAGAACTATTAATAACTGGAGGTCTCTACTCTGATTCCTCTGCTCAAAGCAAGGTGAACTTGAGCAGATTGTCCAGGCCCACATCCAGCTGGACTCTGAACATGCCCAAGTGTGAGAACTCTGTAACCTGCCCAGGAAACCTACACCGGTACCTGATCACCCTCATAAGTAAAGAAGCATTTTCCTCATGCTTGAATTTCTTGGTGTTTACTTCTTTAATAGCGAGTATTTATTTTAAAATCACAGTATATGAAATAACACTGGCATAAATTTTAATCAGCATATATTAGTTTGCATCTCTGCTCTAGAGAAGAATAAATAAGGCAGGAAAAGTTGCAACTAAAAGTAGAGCAGAAACCACTCTGAAATCTCTCAAAGCTTGAGAGATTTTGTTTTAAACAACACTTACTTTTTCTGATCACAAATCAATCCTTCTACAGACAAAGAAATGCAAAAAAACAAACTACACTGAATTAATTTTCTTTCTTTTTTGTTGAAACTATTTGGTACTTTTGTTATTTAATCATCCTTAAACTTTTTTCTTTTATCTACTTGTATTCTACAAAGAATGGCAAAATCTTGAATGAATAGCTTTGATGATAATTTGATAAGTGAGGAAAATATCAGTCTGAATTCTAAAGTAGTCGTTTTACTTCTCTATTCTCTTTCCATACAATTGGTCATTTGTCAAGAATGACCTACATAAGCATTTATGGAGCAATAAAAATATGATTTCTTGGTTTGAGAATATTCACCACATTATTGGGCTACATTAGAAGGAAATTTAAAATGCACTATTTTCACATGTGCCCTCTTACATTCTTAGCATGAAAATGAACATTCTTTCATGCGAAGCATTTAACAGGTAACTCAGATTTATGATAGACTTTGGATCTTTCAGCCATCTATAAATTCAAAAGAAAAGCTGAGAGTTTGGAGATGACTGAATTTCAATCCAAGAAAAATGTTCAGGTTCACAAAGTGCATATTTTGTTACCTGAAATTTCATATTACACCTGCATTATGTGTTCCCTCTCTCAGAACCTTGCAAATATAATCTAAAAGCAAAATGACAGAGCAACCCTTTAGGAACTATCATGTAACAGCACCTTAGGAAGTGCAAGCTGAACAGCAAAAAGAAGTATCATTCAGTGATGATGAAGAAAATTTATTGAGGAAATTAAAGTAAAATTTATCCTTTATTTGTCCATCTATTTATGTAGATGAAATTCTACAACTTAAGGAAACAGCAGTATTTCTCTCACTATTGAAAATACTCACATTACCAGTTCTTACACCACCTTATTTAGTAGTTGTAGAGCAGCTGCTAAAGCACCACTGTACCTTTCCCTTCCATCACACTAGGCAATGATTTCACACTACATGGTTCCCACCCCTCTTCCAGGCAGAGAGGTTCGCTCAAGTACACATCCAGTCCTTCCCAAACAGGATCCCAGATGAACACACCAAGGGGCAGTGTAAGAGAAAGAAAAACTGTGATTCTGTGAATGACTATGATTTTCAGAAAATAGGCTGCTTTTATTTTCTCTCTTACTTTATAACAACTTTAATGCTACCACACTTCACTGTGGAATCTGATACCTATTTAAGATGGAAAGCCAAGTAAAAACATCCAACAGGAAATTACAGGAAAGTTCTGCTTTATTTACAGACAAAAATTGTGTTCAAAATAGTTTACTTTTGGCTGTTTCCTTTATTAATATTTTGTGGGCTTTATTTGAAGAGAATTAGAACTGAAAAGAAGAAAGTATATGCTGCCATTTCCCTCATTCCTCTGTGTAATATTCGATGAGTGCAATAATTGCTCACAGACTGAGCACCAGCACAAGAGGAAGGAGAAACAAAGTGGAAAATAAAATCTCCAAACAGGAAAACAAATAAACAGAAGTTACAGAACAAGGTTTTCTATGACTAAGGGGTCTTGGGGCTAAAAGCAGAACAAAGTCCTATTTTAACACAACAGGGACTTGTTCAACAGTAGGCCTATTAAGAAAAAGAAAAGTAGGTATAAAAAGGCAGACAAGTACATACCACACTGATTCAACAAAGCCACAAGGCAGAAAAGAGATGATGGATTCTGAAGTACATTTGGACCGTGACACAAAGGTCAAAATATGTCATGTTTAAGACCAGTAAAAAGGAAAGGGGAGGAGGAGAGAAGGCAGAGATGGCGCATATATTTCACTGTTTTCGCTTAAAAAAATGACATCAGCATCTACTCAAATCCTTTATCAAATGCTTTTACCAGACTGAATTAAATTTTACCTCCACAGGTTCAAGAGGTAAATAAAATCCCAAGTACCCACAGATACGGTTCCAGTTCTGAATGCAACACAAACCCAAGCAGATGTTTGGCTGCACCAGGTGACTGAGGATTTCCTAAGAAAAATCCCATTGTCTTGTGAGCCACAATATTATCTGTGGCACCATTCTGAATGTAACATTGTATGAACCATTTGCTACCTCCTGTTAAGTTTTCTAAACCTCTGCTGACTATTTGAGCCATGTTGTGTAGTAATAAAGATCCCAGACACACATCCCATATTTGAATTAGCCTTTCATATTTCCTACAAAAGATTCAGGACAACTCTAGAATCTGCCAGTGGCAGTAAATTGGCTTTAAGCAGCAAGAGGTGATGTGTCATTTACTAATGGTCCTGTGTCCCATATTTACAACAGTCTCCTTCACTAGTAAACGAAATTTGGCTGAAAGAACATACTCTCAGGCAGACAAGATCTTGGAATCTAAACCAAACTGTCATCTTTTACTTGCTGGACTATTTAACTTCATTGGAATCCTTTCTGAATCCTTCATCTATTCATTTTTCTCTTCTTGATATGGCTGAAGAAATGACTTTCTGGATCATTCTTTAAGCCTTCCCTGTCAGCACTTTTTTCAAAATTAAACATAATTGACAACAGCAATAATAAATAGAACTGCAAGTTTTAAAAGCACAAGTTTTAGAAGTTTCTCTGCCAGCTGCACAAAAGGTATTGTCACCCAACCAGAAATAGGGAAAAAGCTGTGATGTTCCATTTAACTTGTTTAGCACACAGGCTCATACTTCACACATCATAATTTGAAAAGCACTTACAAGCTATCCTTTTACACAACTGTTACCAATAAATGTTCCAGAATTTCAGTCTGTTTACAAAACTTTGAGGTTCTTTTAGCAACTGGAGACATGTTAAAGTTTCCATTTTAGACCTGGCTAATTATTTAGAGAGGCGCTAAAGTTGTTAAAACGGCTTCAAAGCTCAGACTTCGGTAAAAAAGAAGAAAAGTTCAAAAAATGGAAAAGGGAATTGCTGGCCATAATCACCACACAGAGAAAATGCAGCCTCATGTGTGGATAGAGACACTGAAAGTGAATTGCTGGAAGCAGTAAAAAAGACAACTGCTCTAAATAATTGCAAAGAAAGATATATCAGTCTTTGATAGAAAACATACATACATGAGTATCACTTAAAATTCCCATGGGAGTTAACAACCTAATATCCTACATATCTCTGACAATTCTGGCAAACGCCTAATTTCCTTTCAAAATCTGATACCCAAGGTTTTAAAACATCTCAAATATACTGAACATATTTTCAAAGTATATTCATGTAAGAATTAGAAGCTCTCTAGCAGGCTGCATTATAGCACCATTTCATTATCTTAAAAGTGATATGCACAGATTGTAGCAGCCCCATCTTTTCTGGGGACAGACAGCTCCAAGTTTTTCAGCAAGATGGAAGACACATGTCATTTTTATGTATACACAATTCATCTTTATACATACACCATTCTGATTTTCCAGGTTCAGTCCTTTAAAGGATTAGTTCTCCAGCCACAGCTTGGGTATGACAGTGTTTTGAAAGGAAGTATCTGCACCAGTAAGCTTCTTGCTTAAAATGCTTCTATATATTTCATACAGCAAGATATGAGTATATATAATTTAAATAGATGTGGTAGTACTAAGTTTTAAAGGGAAATCAGTATGCTTTGTTCACTTGGTTATGTCATTCTCACCAACTATCCTTTGGTGAGCATCATGGAGAAGCTCCTGACCACCCAAAAGGAATTCTTCCAGATACAACTAAGCTAAATTGTGAGCCTTGGAAATGTGCCTGAGGCACCATGTGAAGCACGGACAAGGCAGACACTCAGATCTCAGCCCCAGCTGCTTCACCCAGCAAACACACTGGGTTTTGTCTTGTGGATTACCAGCCTTTGCTAGATGTTAAACTCCCACTCAGGCACAGCTGGGCAGGGGTAGAAAATACAAGTAACAAGAACAAAAAAGTTCATGGGTTGAGATAAAGACAGGGAGATTGCTTATCAACTACTATTGTCAGCAAACAGCCTGGATGAAATTAACTTATTTTTTGCCAATTAAAACAAGTACTTACTGATTTGGGTAGAGGGAATCAAGAAGACAAACATGAAACCAAGAAATTTCCTCCCCCCTTTCATGGGCTTAACTTCACTCCAGCCCCCAGCTCTGAGGGGTGCAGGGGTGAGGTCCATGCCAGCACACTGCAGTGGTTCCTCTCTGCTGCCCCAGCAAGAGTCCTCCTCCTGCTCTGCCACGGTGAATCCCCTCCTTCCCTGACCTTGCTGTCCCCTCCTTTTGTTCCACACTTACTACACTTTGCTGCAGTGTTTCCTACCCCTCCTTAAATACATCTTCACAGAAGCACCACACACAAGGCTGATGGGCTCAGCTTTGGCCCACTGGAGCTGTCTGGGAACCCACAGCCCTGAGCCTCTTCCCACAAAAGCTGTCCCTGCACCCTCCCATTACCAAAAACTTGCCACTTACATTTAATTCAGGTCTAATTCCCTTTCTGCTGTAGGGAATTAGACACCTCTGCCTCAAATCATCCTGTAACAGCCCAGTGGAACATTCTGCACAACACCAAACCCCAGTTTAACCAACCACATCGTACCTTGAGGTCACACCTCCAAACCCAGGTGAACCTCCAGGGAAAAACTGGCTTAAAAAATTTCCCTATCTCCTCTCTGCTCATTCTCACTGCTCTGTGAAAATTACTTCTAGGCTTTATTACTCTAATAATACATCAGGGAAGTCATAAAAGCTCTCAGCGCAGCCAACACACTGCAACAGGAACGAGCAGCTGGAGGTGGGAACATCCTGTATTGACACTGGCAGTGAAACTCCTCTCCTACAGAACCACAGCAATGTTTCTGCCCCAAAGATTTGCTCTTTTAATTTTTTTTTTCCTTCCACGAGAGAGCATTCCCCTCTCCCTTAATTAAAACAGCACTTCCTATCTTCCTGGGATATGTGAGCAACTCTTCATCACACAGATACATCCGACCAGTTAATAGCTCGTTGCCTCTACAAGCACTAAAAGCTTTCCTGCCTCTCCTCCCACACTCCTTGGGGTGGCTGAGGCTCTGTGGGTAGCCAAGCTGATTTAACTGCTGGCTGTTCCCCCCCCTTCATCCCACACACATTCCTGCCCTCTGTTCCACTGTGTGGCAGCCTGGAGCTTGTCACACCACACACCAAATCATTTCAGTGTTAACTCAGTTTAAAAAGAAAAAACATCATTTTTGTCTCCAATGGCTCAGTGTTTTGCAGTTTCAGCGCAGGAAATGGCTCATGAGCAACCTCAATTATAGAAGTCGACTTGAAAGAAACAAAAGGAATATGGAAGGAGAAAGTAAATAAGGCTGGAAAAAGCAGCATTTAGAGCTGCTTTAGGATGTTGCAAAACACAAGTACACACCTTTCCCTGAAAGCGTCTCCATTGTCACCAAATCTGTGTTGCATAAGCGATCCGTACCTTAGCAAACATGCTCGAAACACACACCAAAAAGAAACAAATGCATGGAGGTGTGAGTGGCCCTTGATAAAAACACCATGTCAATCCGAAAGTACAGTGCCAATGGGAGATAAGCCATTTCCTGTCAGTATCTTTTGTTTTAATGCTACTGCAGCATTTGGAAACAAAATGTTGACATGAAGCAAGACCAACAAAATGCAGTTACAGCTAGTATCTCCCTTTCTGAGATTTCCATGCAGAAACCTATGAAAATCTTCATTTTGTGGAATTAGACTTTTTAGGTGTTTCCTAAATTCTGAGTAACTTCCATTTGCTACTCTATTCCTTCTCAGTGTTAGGACATAAATATAACCATGTTAGTGGGCTTTTAGCTGGAGCTGGGTGTCTTGAGAGACTTAAAAGGCAATTTTCTTCCTCAATTTACACTCTCTTAGCTATGATGCACATGAAACTGGGTGTGAAAAAATCCCACTTTTCTCTTAACTTCTGATACATCCACCAGACTTGTCCAGAATCATGTACCTGACAGACAGTGTAAGTTGGTTTGCATGATTGCATCCATGAAAGCAACTCTCCCTCCGTTTATTCACTTCCTCAGTTTTACTGACATGCAAATAAGCAATGTTTCATAAATAAGATGGTGTATTTTAGGAAATGAATCAACTTGAACTAATAAAAATGTTTAAGAATGCCCCAAAGAGTACTTAACAGCTGCCTACTGCAGATAATCTAAACCAATTTCATTTAATTAAATGATAATTCCTAGCAACTTTTTACAAAGCACCTACCACACTGAAAAAAAAATCTAACATTTTCCAAGGAAGAACAAAGATTAGATATCTCTCATCTAAGACTTTCCACATTCTACATCCTCTTGGTTAATACTCAACAGCAGGTTCAGAGCCAGGGGAAAAGGGAAAGAGGAAACATAGCAATGTGAAAGCAACACTTTCTGGATTATTATTTTTTAATTAATTAATGCACAATTTGTCTTTCAAAATACTGTTAGTAGTTCTTTCTGTGGAAAAGTAGCAGCTTCTGAAGTGCTTCACAAACCCAAGAAGGAACATAATAATCAGAATAGGGTTACAAACTCCATAAATTAATTTTAAAAGGAGTAAGGAAGGTTCTCTCTGTCACGAGCTTGGCCTTCCAAACAGAAATGGAATTCTGCAACCCGTGCTGTAAAATTTGAAACACTTTTCTCCTAATGTTGCACTGTTTTTAATAATTAATGAAAGGAAATTGAACATAGTCATTGAGTCTCAAGCTGTGATCAATCAAGTTATGAAAGCGGGTTCACTACTGATAACCACATTTATTAAATCCCACGTTCCCACCTGTTTCCCAGCACTGTGTAACAGCCTGAAACCAAACACCTTCCCAAGTACCAGAGACCACAGGTTTTACACTGCAAACCACAATTTTAAACACTTTGTGATACAATGAATTCCTTAACAGAGGGAACTGCAGCAGCAGATCGGTCAGAGTATGCCATGAAATTTCTCTTAAAAATAAAACAGAGAAACAATGGGCCACAAGGCGTGTATTTGATAAAAGGAATGCAACACATTGGCTGGAGCACTGAACTGGCAAAATGCTCAGCTGTACAGTTACAGCAGACTTTACTGAAATAACTGGAAAGTTGTGATTTCATAAAGTTACACAGTGAAAACTAACACTTAAAAGTACCAGCCTCATTAAATGCAACAATTGTTCCCTCTTCTGTCAGCTCATTCTCCCCTCCTGCACGATCCTTCCCTTCATGCTGGTGCAATGCTTGTGTTTATGATGCAGTTGCACAATCAAGCAATCAATCCACTTCAACTGCAAACAATCTTTTTCCGTCTCCCCTTGGAGCTGTTTTTCCACCAGACTGGTTCTGGCTAGTCCTGGGAACCTGCACAAGCACCTCAGAGCACAACAGCATTGACAGCCTGGCAATAGAAACAAATGCCCAGATTACAGCAGCAAAATATACTTGACAATATGTCAAATCTCAGCAGTCTGTACATTCCTGCCCTTCTCCCAAAAGAGTAAAGAAGTCAGAAAACCAGATTTCACACTGTTATCAGGAAATGCTAACTTGCCTTAGTTTTATGTTTTCATATGTTTAACTGAACCTCAAATTAAAACTGAGAAATGAACGTGTAAGTCAGGTGGTATTTCTTTTCTCCCTGTGTAGTGTCCTGTTTGTGCAGTTCCACGTGGACACATGTCCCTGCAGATTTCTCACTAGGTGGCAACGCAGCTCCGGCTTTGATCTGTGTGGAGTCAGCAGCTGAACATGAACGGAGCCTGCATCGATTCAGCCGCACAGAGCTCTGTGTTTGGCCAGTTCTATACCCTTGATCTGATTAATGACGAGTAGTTCAGGCCTAAGAACAAAGAAAAGATGCCACTCTAAAATAATTAAGGTACATTCAGTGCTAAGCGCCTTTTTATCCAGATTCTGTGCAACACCAGTCTCTGCTCTACTTCTAAGCAGAGCCTTTCGCAGCTGATGGCCACGCACCAGTACTGTGCTGCACACAGAGTTGTATGGCACAGCCAAAATACATTTAAACTCACATAAGCCAGATGTTCTTCATTCAGTCCACAAACTCTAACATAGTCTGCGTTTATTGCTACAAAGCCCAGCAAAAAGCTTTAGAAAGATAAAGCCTTCAAGTAGTTCAGTTATATCACTGGAACGTCTCCTTTTTTAAAGGTTAATCATCCAGAGTGGAGTCCTTTGTTTCATTTTTTGTACATTCGTTTGTTTCTGGAGGGTTCTTTTTGCTGCAGGTGTGTGTGCATGTATGTGTGTTCACGGGTTCTCTCCAGCCTTTGGCCATGGCAATACAGGTAATGCATTATCTCAGAATGTGCTAAAAGCATTATTATCAATGTTATGCTCAAATTGGCACAACGTTTTTACACCAAACGTTGACATCTTTTGGCCAGAATTCGCTTAGGCTGATCAGGTTAACTAAAGGTTATAGACATTGCAGTCCTTTAAATGAGTTTTTAGTACTCATGTACTAAAATGTAATGACATTAAATCACATAAGTGCCCTTGAAGGCAATGGAACATCAAGAAAAGGATGTTAGCTGATCCTGAAAAATTAAGTGATTTCTCTTGCTGATTTGAAGGTTTTTGGGGTTTTTTTGCTTGAAATGTCTTCTCTTCTGATACTTAGCCTTTACCTAAATGTAATGACAGGCAAATTTACTTTTTGATAATAAGAAAGAATCTCAGTTTTACAGGAAAAACCCTGGTATTTTAAAGATACAAAGGAAATCTATTCATAACATATTCAGCTAGTCTAGACAAACTGCAACTCCTACTCCAGGAAGGGTTAAATAATCCATTACACTGCTTCTGCTGCTGAACTCTAAGAGTCAGGAACAGCCCAAAGGCACTCAGAAGAGGGAACTGACTGCCTAAGATGCTCCTCATACAGGCAAAACGTACTTGTTTGCTTTGATCAAAGTTTCTTTGGTCTTGAACTGCTGAGCGCTGCACAGCCAATATAAAACCAGTCACACACTAATGCTAGAAAGGAAATAATCTGCTTTACCCAAGTCTACACAACCCAAGTAAAACCAGCATCTAAAAGTGACTATGGTTCCACAGTGCCACATAGCTCAGTGACTGACTTTTAGCTGGCACACAGATCAGGTTACTTTACAGTTTTTCTCAGGTGAAAGAGTACAAGCTGCAGTAACTGCTGCTGTAAGGGACAGCTGAATTCTGAAAGTCCCTGCACAGCACATGGAACTCAGCACAAACAGCACCCTGAGTAATAGACAACTACCGAGCAAATGTAAGAATGATTCTGTTCTACTTGGAAATCCTGTAGTGGAATGATGTCTGAATGCTGGAGAACAACTACTTTAGCAAAACCTGTTTTCTGGTTCAGTGACAGAACAATGTCAGGAATCAGAAAATTCTTCTCAAGCAGTAATAATCCAGGATATAAAAAATTTAATTTTGGTTTGTTCCACTTCTGCACATGCTTCCCTTCACAATTGCTACCAAAAGTCATAGAATTTTTTTTGTTTTCTTTGTTAACTGGCATGTAATAAAGCCAGTTTTGTAAAACCAGGGTGCACGTCTTAGTTCAGTCATTAAAAAAATTCACTACAGAATGTGTTTTTTACCAGCACTTTCAGGATTCCATAGCAACAAACCAACAAAGTTTTAACTAGCCTTGCTGCTACTTACCAAATATCCATAAAGTACTTCTGCATACCAAGTTTGTAATGCTTTTAAGAAGCACATTTTCCCTTTTCTGCTTGTGCAGTTGCAATACTCCTCCAAGCCTCTGAAACCAATGCTCTTAAAATACACCCCCCTCCTTTCATTGCACAGAAATCAGATGTTAATGACGTAAGCAGTGCAACTGAGCTCAAACCTGTTTCTAGCAACATTCAGGTCATAGCTCTAGGAATAAGGTCCTAACTTGCCTGACTTGTCTCTGATTTTACAACAGGCTGAAAACACCACAAATCTTTACAAACTGTCACCTACACTTTTCTTCGTAAAATAGAATAAGCTGACAGCAGTAACGTATCCCCATAAAAAACCAATCCAGTGACAACTCTGCCTATGAATTGAGTCCTAGCACAATTACAGGCCATCAGAGAAATATTTTCTTTCATAATATTCACACACTTCTCATGCTGTTTAAAGGACAATTTCTCTTTACCAATACAGACAGGAAGTGTTTTCTTCTTTAATCTCACCCAAGCACTAAGCAAATAATATTTCATTTGCCTTCTTTATTATCTGGTGATAAGCAAAAAATACCTAAAATTCATACTCAGCAAAAGTTGAGTTAGAAACAGTTTGATTATCTAAAAAATCTGTGAACTTGGAAATTGTATCAAAGTAGCAGACTGGACTTGGAAACAGTACACCTGCATGGCTTTTTAACTAACTTTTGAGAGAGTTTCCCACTGCCTCTGAACTTTCATGTGATGCCAACAGCAAGAATCACATTGTAATACACAACAATTTCCTTCACTGTCACAGGGTATTTTGAGGGACTGACATGGATCTATAAAGCTTTGTAGTAACCAGCTGTAAATAATGGATTGCTCCTCCTGCTAGACAGAGCTAAGATTGTTTAAGTACTTGCATATAAAACCCTCTCAAATTAAATGAACCTTTCTCAGGTGCTAAAAGTTTTGACTCAAACTCATTCATATTTCTTTCACTGGTGTCTAAATCCAAAATGATGATCCACTAGAGTAAGAACAAACCTTTATTAATTCTGCCCATTTTTCTTGCTCTAAAGTGCAAGAGCAAAAAGCTTGCATATATATATGAAGTTATCGAAACGTATATCCACTACTATATTTTGAAAGTCCACAGAAGTAAAATAACTGATAATAATCTGCATCCTCTCTGCAAAACAGCTTTATAAGAGCACTGTAAGAACCTTTTAATGGGATTCTCTTGTTAAAAGAAACCCACATTTCCTTTCCTCACAAGTTAAATGTCTGTCTAGGATAAAGACCATCCCTGACATGATGGGGTACATGGAAATGTAAAACGTGACACATCAGCCAGCTGAGTTAAGAGGGCCCTGACCCACTCCACAGATTTTTTAGACCACCTTTCCTGTCTGCACGACAAAAATTGAAACTATCTCTCAACACAACAACACACAACTCTCAGGCTGAACACAGCCTTGTCCAGATTCTGGAAATAATCTGAAGCACAGGGAGTTCTACAAGGTGTTTCTCCCCACCCTCTCTTGAAGGAAGAAGCAAACACTAGCTCTGAGCCTGGCCTCCCTCCCCCCTCACAAACCAATTTTGGTGAAGCAGCCTGTTCAGTGTGTCTCACTCTGCACAAGCAGTTCTCACTTTTCCAGAATGCTGCAGCAGGAAGACAAGAAACCGAGGCAGGGAGGGGTGCAACACTGCACTCTAGAAAGGAGATGAATTATGCACCTGTGACTTTGCCATTAAAACTCAAATTTGCAAATCCATGAGCTGTTTATGCAGGTTGTATATGCATCTGCAACAGAATTAGAAGTCAGCTCAGGTTCTGGCAGAATTTATGAGCTTAAATTCAGTATATGCACAGCAGCTCTGCTGCTTCAGGGCACGACGATACAGAAGAGTCTCTGCCAGTCAACACCTGGATTAATAAACCATGATGGACTTGGGTTCGCTCCATGTAAGGTCACTTCAAAGTCACAGGGACCTTGATTCTTGAGGATTTATTAGCCCAACTAAACATAAGCTGTGGAAATGCCAACAAACACCCCCTGAAATGGAGAGCCAGGAAAATGGGGCTGACACTCTCCAAAGGGTCAGTTCTGGACTGGTGCTGAGCTACAGCTCACAAACCTTGACAGATAATAAAAGCATACTGTACACCCAAATGCTTTCTAACTATAGCTGTATTACCGCACCTATTCTTTCTTATTAGCTACAGTACCTCAGTCTCCATTTACCATGGAGAAGTAACACTTGGCTGCTTAAATCATGCTGGTGCATAAATCTTCTTCCATGAACAACTAATTAAGGAAATAAAATGGCCTCAGAGCACAGAGAAATTAATATAATTTATATATTTATTTATTTATTTATAAATACTACGTATTACAGCCAGTTTGGATATCCTATTAATAATTCCTAGGTAAGTAGGATTTAAAAACAGACTAAATTGCATCATTACATTCTTAAGCTGAAAAAGAATAATTAAAGCTCAACACAATTTTTACAACACTGAACCTTTAGCATTGAACCTGAGTCTAAAGCTTTGAACGTTCCAGCATTCTGGAAGATTTATTAAATTAAACTATCTTTTCTCTTTTGTTTCCCAAATACCACAGAAAATCACGAAACTGGAATCCACTTAAGCCTTTTGTTACCACAAGCAATATTATTCAAGTGATACTTGTGCCAGCTTAAGAACAGTCCTAGACACAAAAGTGCTGTGTGCTGTCAGCAATGAATACTGGAATCAAAGAATGATGAAAGCAGACAACACATGTGCTGTAATCAATTTTTAAGAGTTTTTGCAAAAACACATGTACCAAAAGGAGAAGTTATACACCAAATTAAACTTTGAGGGCAGTTACAATGGATGTTAATGAAAACTGTATGGAAGTATAAATGTAAATACTGCACAAATGTAGCAACCATTTCTTCTACTATTTTCTTTGTTTTGTTGTTTTATAACTGTGAATTTATCTTTAAAATACTGATAAGATTCACATTACAAAACTTACATAAAACCAGTAGCCTGCTGGTAGTCATGAAATCTGATTCATCACCTCTAGTTTGGAAAAGGATTTTGAGATATAAATCTACCTCCCAACCTTGTAAGAAAATTTACAAAATTTTCGATTTTTTAATATTAGAAGTTAAAGAATTTTCTTCTTTTTCTAGTATACAAATATCCCTCACTACTACAACACGTGTTCACTGTACTCACCTGATACTACAAGTTACAAAACCTTCAGCAGTAACTGATCTTTGAGGTGAAGTTTGATCAGCCTTTGAATGGTTAAAATCTGTTGGAGAATGGACTTGGACATTGAAATAATGCATCAGGATAGCATAAGATGGAAGGGTAAAAACCATTCACTTTCTATCATCTTTCAAGATCTAAGGAGCCATGGAGTTGCAACAGGATCCACCAGAGTGCTGCCCAGACAGGAGGCTCAGGCAAGGTCTAGAACAGAGCTGGCCTGTTTAAACAAGCTCTCCTGAATCCTGATCCCTGGAACACACAGTCCTTTTTGGAAATAGATTAGGTGGAGAGAATGAACCCACCAAAGCCAACCACCAGGCCTCAGAACACTCTTCTGAGTCAGCCTTTGTGCAAAAGCCTCCAGACCAGATGAAAATGATAATTTACATTTCAGTAATTTAAGAACACTAACAAAACTGCTCCTCTGTCCCTCCCAGAGTGTTTCAGAGAACCAACAGCTACCAGAATCTCCACTTACACAAACAAGTAACAACATATACCACAAGAAAATTAAATGTTACAACATTGTAGTTCTTAAAATCTCTAAATCCTGTTAGGAATCGGGCCCTTCTTTGGTCAATTTTTCCTATAGGCAAATGTCAAAGTGAACATCAATTAACTTACTACTAACACAGCAAGACTGTCTGCTGCCAGACAGGCTTATCCAACTATGAAAGGAATGATTCCTTAAGCTCTCACAGTCTCAGACAACTGCAGGGGAAAGTTCAATCTGCAGGGATACAAAGCCAGATTCTAGTTCACTTGGCGAGGTAAGGAACTCTTACCTTCACCTCACATAAATAGGACAAGGGTGGGGTGATGCAAAACTCAGAAATTTTGTGCCAACTGACACAGGAGGGCAGAATCTTCTAAGACAAGTGAAGCAAATCCTGAAATTGGCATCATCTCAGCAAAGCCAGTGTCCCCACATTTATCAGTTCCCACTCATTACATGTAACCTCAGACCCAGACCAGTTGTAGTTGATTTCTGGTTTGGGCCAGCAGACAAACCAGGACAATCACAAATACAGATTCAAACCACGGCAACAAAGAATTTAGAGGTACTGAAGGTCCAAGGCTTGTTATTCAGAAGAGTAATCACAAATTCAGCAAAACAAAGGATTGCAGAATCCTCTTCATCTGACACAACATTCTTCAGAGGAGCTGGTTCTCTTGGGCAAATCCAGCAATCAGTTAGCAAGAGGCAAAGATGACAGTGAAGTGCAGTGCTGAGAGCAAGAGGAAATCCAGTTACTGCAATGCCACATGAGGATACAGATTTGATTCAGGATATGAACCTGCCTTCCTATCAGCAAACAAACTGTCACCACAGCATGACCAGCTCCAAAGCTCTGTTCTACGACATAACATTTCTAAATATGAACCCAGAAGAGACACAATTTTATAAAGAGACCCTCTCTCCCCGTCAGGGTTTGTAACATTGAAGAAATCAATTTTTCTTGCAGTAGTTATTACTATATGGAAGACAAAAAAAGGCTTTGAAATGTAAATTATTTTTATAAAAAGAAAAAAAAAACCCAGAACACATATTAAAATATTATTTTCCTCCAAAGACCTTGGCTCATGTAAGTGCCCTCAGTCCTCAGACCAGTATTTGCAACACAGACTAACATGCCCTGAAGCTGTTAGTTTACAGCCCATAATTCCTCAGTAGTTACTAAATACAACAGAACCAAGGTAGAAGATTCTCTTGTGTTATAAAACACAAAGGGATGAGTAACGAACAAAAGAGTGCCCTGCATCAGCAAATGACCAAGTCTTCACATAGGAGTTAAAAAGCCAATGTGTGGCCAGTGGGATGGAGGCCAGGGAGGGAAAGGCAAGGGATGTTTTGCCTAAGCTTGTATGTGTTTGTTTCAATACCAGAATCAGTAATTAAAGGTCTGTTACCTGACGATTAGTTAAATTGATTGGAATTCCCCCAAATTAGGAAACTCTTCATTTGGCTATGTGATGGGGGAAAGAGGGGATGATGACACAAAAGGAGCTGAATGAGTAACCCAGAGTAAGAGGAGTTAATCATACAGACAGACCACATCAGCAAAACAGAACATGACCAAAATCAGGAAATTGGTGGCAAAAAGCCTGGTAGCCCAGACCATTTCTAGAATGAAATGCATATTTTCAAATCTTTAATTGGCATTTGTTTGCTTACTAGTCCTACCAAGCAGACAGGAACACAGATAAGCTGCTATTGCAGCTTTGATAAGATCTGAGGCTTTCTCCTCTCACTCCGTTGTGTTACCTTGTGCGTGCACTTTCTCCAGCAAGGGTGCTTCTAGCTTAAGGCAAAAAACCAGCCCAGAACAATGCCTATGAGCTATTTAGGAAAGAACTGAGGCAGCAAGCATGGCTATCTACAATACATGCTCCTATAGTTCCTACTCCAACCCCAGATTGCATTTCTGTCTTAAACGGAGTCACTTAGAAGTGAAAATCTCTTCTGTTTTCTGAGCATCTCCCATCAATTTGTCTCAGATTCTAGAAAAACACACAGCATACAGAATTATCTTCCTCTACAGGGAGTATCAAAATTCTCAACTGAATAAATTCAAACTATGTTTATGAATAAATTCAAACTTGTGCTGTCCCCTTAACAAGGTAATTCCTTTTCAACCCTAACAGGTTTCTAAACAAGGTGCATTTAAAAAAAGGAAGCAAGCCCATGAAAAGACAGTAAAGACTATGAGACTTAGGGTGCAAGTCCTCTATTCACTTTTCCCCCCAACTTGAATTAAAATAAATCACCCCAAAGGTAAAAAAGGTACCAAAGCAATCGCAAATGAAGCAACAGGACTGCAGAGTAAGGAAGCTGGAATGAACAAAGAGGGCTTTCCCTTCCCCTTCAGCAGCCAGGAGCTGTTCAATCCTCTTGAGGGGTAAAGGGGAGGAGATGCAAAGCAGCGATACTCACCCACACACTGCACAGATGGTAAGAGGCATCTAATGGTCCTCGATGTCAGCACCCTACCTTTCCAGGGAACCCTAGTTCCTTTACTGGTTTTCCCCTCAATCAGATAAGCTTTTAAGAGGTGGGGTTGGTGGGTGCCCTATCTGTGTCTGCAGCACAAGATTGGTTCTTGTAGAACTACAACATCGGAGATGAAAAGCTTCTTTGCAAACATGTCAGCCCCACTTGTGCAGCCCTGTGCTGGAAACACAGGCTCCAGTCTGGTACAGCTTTTCAAAGAGAATGACGAGGACAGATCAGGATACAGCAATGATAACCTGCACAGACCTGAAAACAGTGATGTGTAACACATACATGTTGTAATAAACATTTTTGTGGTGGCAACTTGGATTCAAATCCTAATTTGATTTGGCAAAGGAAAAAAAAATCTACTTTGCTCAGGCAAAGTAGTATTTTGTAAGCCATTTTCACTACTTATAATGCTATAAACGAAGGCAATATTTTCAGCAAGACTGCAATTGTAAATTGTCACTATATCACAGGCAATGTTAAAAGTGACAGACATTAAGAAATCTACAGTAACTGGTTCTGTCACAGTAGATAAAACTGTATTTTTAAAATTTAGCTTTATTTAGTTAGTCTTCCAAAGGAAATCAAGAAACTTGGGGTTTATGTTGGTGACTCTGCTAGGAGCTTTCAGTGGAACTCAGAATATATCTGTAAAGTAATTTTTTTAGTTAAGTAAAGTATTAAAATTAAGTTCTCATTTAACTGCTTTAACAAATGCTAAGACACTCTGAAACAACAAAACATTACTTTTTAGCACCAGTCTCTTTTGCAATTGGGCTTTTGCTTCTACAGCAACTTCAAAAAACAGAAAAAAAATTGACCACTGAATATTTTAGGCAAAATAAATACATAGAACAAACCCCCTCCCTCAATCAAGAAATACACCATAAATTTTACTCATATATGAAGTGATCTTAAAAAACAACCTCCCATGAAAATCTGTGTCATAGATTTTAAGTAAACCAACCATAGACCACAGTGATTTTACTTACATTGCCAATTTACTCACTGTCACTGTGTATATCTGTTGGTTGGATTCATATTAGGAAATGAAATTCGTACAATATATTCAGTGTGAGTAGACTGCCCCAATAAGTGTCATCATTAAAATAAATGACTTGTAGCTGGAAAATGCCATATCAGAAAGTACTCAGTCTGCAGCAACACATAGAGCTGCTTAACACAGGTCTCTCTCCTAAAGTTACTGCTTATACATGTAGTAGTTTTAAAACACAGAACTAGAAGAAAATTCAATGCAGTATTAAAGATAAAATTTAATTCATATAAAATATGTTCATTTGAGTTTTCATTAAGTGGATTTTACCTAAAATGTAACTCTATAGACAATAATTAATTGCTTGTACCTAACTTCTTTCACTCCATTAAAACAAGTAATATCCTGGAAGAAAACTGATGGTAGAGATGGTAGAACTTGAACAGGAGATAAAATGTAGAATGTCTTGAAGAAACAAGTTCATAGGTCTCCTCAGGACTTTCAGGTCTTATTTAAATTTACATGCTTCTCTTGACTGAGCAGCTAAAAAGCTCCAGGATTCTACTGTGTGTTAGCCAAGATATATTTTACAAGATAGCTTCCAAACACAACTATTTCCATCTGTCTTCATATCAAGTAGACCTATTTGTTTCTCTTAATATTTGTCTTTTCTCCAAAGATTTTCTTTACTCAAAAAGATTACAAATCTATTCCTTTTTTTCCCCTTCTGAAGCAGCTCTCACCCTGGGAAACAACCATTGCTTGGCACTGTGTACAGCTGGACTGAACACTCTCCCACATAATGACATACTATGGAGATCTCTCAACTTCTACATTATTTCATGTATTACTCATAAGTATTTGCTGATGCAGATGTTAGAATGAAAATTTCCATGGAGATCAGTGTGCAGTTTCTACAACTGCAGTGCAGACTGTGGCAGTTTCACTGCTCCTCAGCTTTGCCATTTTTTCAGCTGGAAGACCAGTCAGATGATAAGAGGATTATGCTACGTGTGTTCATTTTATTATGAATGTACAGGCATAAATGATGCCATGATGATTTTTTTTCTTTTCTTTTATACCCCTTTTATACACTCTTTTATATATTCCTTGTGCTTTTAGCCTACATAGTTATAATTCTTTAAGTTCGATAACTCCCCTTAGAACTAGTATTTAGTTAAGTTTAGAGACTAAACATTCTAAAAGCCCAAAGAAACCAAGGTCCTCTCCAGAACACATTCTGTAAACAAAGATAGGCCCATCCAGGGGGAGGGTCCCTCGGGTGGGGAGGTCTCACCTGAGTCCCTCATTGGGGAACCTTTGATAGATGTGCTCATTTTGCAAGGCATATAATTGTATACTCATCACATCATGGGTGGCCATTTTTTCTTCGATGGGGACATTGGGGTGCATTTCAGCGCACCTAAGGATCCTTAAATAAATACCAAGGTAAAACCCTTTTCCCTCCTAACTGTGTTCAGGTCTCTTAATTTTAAGACCAGGATAAGGCATCATATATACACCACAGATCAAAAACCCGCTCTCAATTTTAAACTCTGTAATTCTCACCCCCAACCTATTATTTAGGAGGTCCATCAAGATTTGCTAATACATCTTTTGCAAATTTCCATTGCCTACAGCTCAAATCCATGTTCATCTCCAATCCCATAAAAACACCAGTATGTGCAGAAAAGCTCTAAGAGGAATGTTTGTAGCTGACTGGTGGGAAAATTGCCCAAGATTGTGATGTACCTACCAAACTTAGCAGAAAACTCTGGACACTACAAAGGAATAGGAATCTGTGGATCAGAAGTCATGAGTCTTGCTTTCCGAAAAAGAAATATTTTAGGCAAGATTTGCAAAGGATGCGAACTGCCCCAACTAAAACCCAGGCAACCCAAAGACAGGGGTTTTACCCATGTCCTACTGCTAAGGCAGGATACAGGTTTGTCATTCAAACATGAAAGGCAGCCTAGAACGGTGCAATAGCATCAGGATCATTATTTATCACATCACAGTGACATATATTTTTAGATTCACAAAACAACAACCCCTCCCCAGCATCTAGGAGTCAAAAAAGGTTCTCTTTGGATCAATGAATTAACAGAAACTGCAGCTCAGCTGCAATTAATTTTGAATTTTGTTGATTGCTCAAACCAGAACAGAATACACGCTAGCATCCAAACAGAAAATATTTGAAAATACAGCTGATGCTTATTATCTTCCCTGTGTTTGTAACCAGTCTGAATTCCAGCAAGCACAGCTAGCGCCTATTTCTGGGCTATTGGCAAGAATCAGGACTCGTTAGGCAAGCACAGAGTGTGTACAGAGACAGAAGTGCTTTGGAAAGCATTTTAATTTTCAGAACAGGAGCTGGACCTACCTCATGAATTCTGCAGAAATTAAAGACAACAATGTTTAAGAATGAAGACTTGAGAGTGTTTATAAAAGAAATTATTTTAAAGCATATTTCCATATTTTTAAGAATAAATTTAATTATGACTTTGCTTTGTAAAGTGGATGAAGAAACACCCCTTTGTCATTTGGCTTATTGTACTGGTAAAAGCTCCAAGCATTGCTTACTAGTCTAGGATAGCTGGAGCAGGAATATCCTTCCCTACCTTTCCAACCCAAAATTCTTTTTCAAATAAATTTGGTTTACTCAAATTCTTTCTCAAACACTTTACTTTGCTGAGCAAGAAGGATGCTATAATTAAACCAGGGTTTTAGAAAAGAAAAACATTAGGTTATGTGATCAAACCTCATCCGCACACCTACAAATGAGCACAGAGAAACAATGGCGTGTGGGGCAGGGGGGAGCCCAAATACTACTCTGCTCATCTGCTGCCAGGTCCTCACAGGAGAGGCATCAATCCATCAGAAAGTTATGAAGCTGCCTTGTGGAATCACAGAATGGTTGAAGGGACCTGTGGAGGAGATCTGGTCCAACCCCTCTGCTCAAGCAGGGCCACCAAGTCCCCACTGCCCAGGACTGTACACAGACAGCTTGTGAACATCTCCAACAATCCACAGCTTCCCTGGACAACCTGTGCCAGTGCTTGGTCACTCTCACAGTTAAAAAAAGTGTTTGCTGGTGCTCAGGTAGAGCCTCCTGTTTCAGTTTGTGCCACTGCCTCTGGTCCTGTCACTGGGCACCACTGAGAAGAGCCTGGCTCTGTCCTCTTTGTATCCTCCCTTCATGAATTTGTACACATCAGCAAATCCCTCCTGAACCTTTCCTCCTCCAGGCTAAACAGCCCTCCCAGCTTTTCCTCACAGGAGGGTCCCTTCATCTCAGTGCCAGCCCTTTGCTGGGCTCCCTCTGGTACTTCCATGTCCCTCCTGCACTGAGGATCCCAGAACTGGACCCAGCAGCCCAGGTGTGGCCCCAGAAGTGCTGAGGAGAGGGGCAGAACCCCCTCCCTCCACCTGCTGCCAATGCTTCGTCTAAGGCAGCCCAGGATGTCACTGGCTCTTCTTTACCACAGGGGCTCAGGGCTGGCTCATGTTCACCCTGGTGCCCACCAGGACCAGCACAGGAGTGTCATTTGCTCTCCCATGCTTAGGCATCTCTGCCAACCACCTCGTCCATTCAAAGATTATCCTGAATGTTCTCGCAATGATATCTCTCAGCTCCGTCAGCGCTTCTGGGCACACATCTGTGTAAATACACTTTAACAATTCATTGTCCTCAGGTGCTTGAAGCCTGCTTCTGACTGACACAACACAGAAGGTTCTCAGGCATTTCTTTTGCTGTATACTTCATGTATTTAACTACCAAATGTAAATACATAAGTCATCATACTCTCAAACTACCATATGCATCTAACTAAATATTCAGTAAAGGGCCAGACAAGGCTGAAACAGTAGGAAATTTTCAAGTATTTTTTGAATAATAGTGAAGTGTGCCTGTGATATTTTATTTATGCATAGAGAGAGGATAGATTCACTAATTATTTCAGTAAAGATTTCAATCAAATAGTCCCTAAGCCCTGTACTATACGTAGAAAGAGCAATCAACTTTTAAGTGACAAACCTTATTTCACGGAGTTAAATGACATGAAGTTTAAAGAAACTTTTCATAATAACGTTTGTTGGCATCGGTCTTATTTTCTTGTTCACAAATGCAAATGTGTTTTCTTATTTCACATATAGGGAGGTGTGATATAGAATCATAGGACAGTTTGGGTTGGAAAGGACCTCAAAGACCACAGAGTTCCAGACCTCCTGCCATGGGCAGAGACACCTCCCACTAGACCAGGCTGCTCAAAGCCCCATCCAACCTGGCCTCAAACACTTCCAGGGATGAGGCATGCAAAATTTCCCTGGGTAACCTGTTCTAGTGCCTCTCATCTAAAGTGAGAAAAAAGATTACAGAGATGTTACTACAGGAGCACTTTCCAATCAACTATGATGACTTAAAAAAACCAAACTAGGCCAACTACATACTCAGTTATATAACAAAAATGACAGTCAAATTATCTATTATCTGCTGCATAAATTCTGTTTAGTGCTAATTACATAATCATTTCCATTATTGTATGTGTTCTAAGAATTCCAAGATACAGCAATTTTTTAATTAGCACTCTAAGTATGTTATTCTTAGAATGAATAATTATTAAAATGGCAGTTAAATACACTTGATGTAATTGCATTTTGAAACCTGTAAAGTGTACCATTTTTATTTACAAAGCTGGGAAATGTTGCCTGCACTTGCTGCTCAGCTGCATGATACCTTTCTTAAAAGCAGCTTCATCATGATGTTACGTAAAGACCTGATCTGGCAACAAATCCACAGTGGTTTCAGCCACTGGATACAACAGTCATTTTTCACAATGCTGGCACCACAGTGAAACCAAGAGCAGAAGAACAAAGCTGTCAGAGCCAGCACGTAGCCAAGTAGTAAAGATGAAAAGAGAAGGAGGAAGAGGTGCACTCCTGCAGAGCCACTGTGTGTTCAGTGCTGTACCAAACCCAGCAAAATCAGATACATGTTAAAGGCAGCGGACTGAAGTCATACAACAAACAAAGCTGTCCTTGTTTTGGAGACTGATTAGAAGGAAGAAAGAACTAATTGCTTGCCACACATAAAAACTTAATGATTTGCCTTCTACTTAAGCAAGAGTGCATAAAAAAATTAGGTAAATATCCTTTTATGCCTTAAAGTGGGTGTAATGAATTCCCAAGCTATGCTTTCCCTAGTGAAGACGGAAAACGAAAGTGTTTCACGAACACTGCTGTTAATATGCTTGCATTAATATTTCCAGAAATTTTATGTTCTTGAAGTATATACCATATAGTCAATCTCTAGAACTCTTTGCTTATGATCTGGATAATGTACCATATTTCCCTACAGAACATCACATTTGCTTCCCAGGATGAATCAGATTTGTATGTGTGACTCCAAAACAGATCAAAACAATGACAATTTGATCAGTGACACTTAGTATTCCACTCCTGGAAGCCTGTAGCTGCCAGGAAATCCTCAAAAAAAAGAAAAAAAAAAAGAAAAAAAGACNCATCACAGGCTGCAGGTATGTACAGGGGGGAGGAATTCTTGTGGAAACAAGACTGGGAGGCATTCTGTGGGAATAGAAGCCACAGACCTGATCACAGGCAGATAACTTATATTTCATTTTATATATGACACATTTCCACCCCACCTCTTTCTTACTGTAAATATTTTGCAAACATAATTTTTCCAAACCTGACCCCACTGAATTCAACACCTATTTTCAGTAAAGCCAAGGTCCATCCCACCAGGCACTATGGAGTAAACCCTAAAGAGTCCTCACTGATGTGCTTTCCTGTAGTCAGACCCAAGCACTTCTTCTGAGACCCTCCACTGAGAAATTAACCTGTACACTCAAAATATCCACACAGTTAGAGACAAAAAAAAAAAAGAAAAAAAAAGAAAAAAAAAGAAAAAAAAAAGAAAAAAAAAAAAGGAAAAAAAAAGAAAAAAAAGGAAAAAAAAGGAAAAAAAAGGAAAAAAAAGGAAAAAAAAGGAAAAAAAAGGAAAAAAAAGGAAAAAAAAGGAAAAAAAAGGAAAAAAAAGGAAAAAAAAGACTCCTAATACATAACTCTGTATTTTATGTGAAATGTTACCCAAGACTGATTTTTGTATTTCCAGTCAGAAAAACACGTGCACTGCTTCTGCAGTGAACTGACTTCCAGTAGCAAGAAAAAAATGAGTCCTCACAAAGAAACCCTTGTTACATTTTCATGCATTCCTGTGACCCATCGACTCTATTATGTGGCTAACATGCTGCCACACTTACAGAAATGTCTGCTGGGAGAAAAGCCCACTTCCATCTCTTATGTTACATTTCTGCACAGAAGTATTTACTTCTAATGATACTTTGTTTATGAAAGTTACAGCAGTGCCATAAAAGTTAGACATTTATGAAATTTGTAGGTGTAAATTAGTAGACCTGAATTTATAACCAAACCAGCTGACAACTTCTCCAGAAAAAGAAAAGAAGTACACTCAAATCCTTCATTAAGCTGAAACAAGCAAACCCCTCAGAAAGGCTTAGGTAACACTCCCTTTACCAGAACAGGACCAGTTCTACCCCTTTGTGAAAGAAGGAGAACTAAGACTGGAACAATGCATTCCCCAGAAAGGCAGACTCTTGAAATTACAAACATCAAAAGTGACTTCAAGCATCAATCTTCAAGTCCTGCTGAGAGGCACAAACTCTACTGCAGGTCCCTTTCATCATGACCCAGACATTCTTTAAAAAAAAAAAATCCTAAAAAGCATTATTTTTATATTTGATTTTGTATTACCACAGGTGCATGGTTAATTCAAATTCTTCCTATCTCTACCTCAACTTGCTTTATTATTTGTACAGCACACACAGAAACTACAGTGGTATTTACAGTACCAGTAACATAAACTCTGTGACAGTCAGCTACCAAGATTTTAAAGAGTTTCTTTTCAAAATTCTGTACTTGTGCACTCTCTTATGAACAGAGGTGTCATTAATACCATGTGATTTTTGTGGTCTATAAAAAGATGCCTCCAACTTTTCACTAGTGAGACACACACATACTTGATGAATCTTCAAGAAAACTCCTGTGTGATAGAGTTATACCTGCAACACTACTGTCATTATTGGATTATGACTTCTCATAGGGTTAAAATGGTAATTCAAAAGCAAAGTCAAGCTGGTACAGAGCTTTTCACTCTATAAAATACCCTGTTTTCATTAGATCACAGAAAAGAGGCTGGGAAATTACCTCTGATGGACACTGAGTCCAACCCCTACTCAAAGTGAGGTTACTGCACACACTGGGTCAGGATGGCTGTGACTTTGAGCAAACTCTTGAAAACCATGTCCAGCCTGAGCCTGAGCCTTCCAAGCAACAATTCCCGGCCATTTCCCTGTGTTCCAGTAATTTCCATTCAAGGGCAGCTCAGATCTGACATTTCTGTAGTTCTTCAAGTAGTTGTAGACCACATTATAACACGCTCAGCCTCCTCTTCACCAGACCTAAACAAACCCAGCTTCTTCAACCTCTTTGCCCAGCATGTCCTGCAGGGTCCTGATTATCCTGACTGTCCTTTGCAGGGACCTTTCCAGTCCTTCAGCACCTCTCAAAATGTGAAGCCCCAAACTGGGCACAACAGCTCAGGTGTGGGCTCAGTAATGTCACACAGAAGGAAGTCACTGCCCTGGATCTGTGAAATACGGTACAACACAGAACTGACAGCTACCAGAAATTCCAGATCAGTTGGTATTTCCAAATGAAAGGCAATGAGTCACTCGCTCTTTCTTCAAATCCAGTCTATATATGGTACAGTATCATGAAATACGATGACATACGGATTTGTAGTATTTTTTTACTCAAAAGAGATGAGCTCAACACTGACACTGACAGTACATTTTTTTCTGAAACCCTTGAAAACACACAGGGAGGGAAGTGCAGAATCTTCAAGATACTTTTGGGAAAAATAACTTATGATTCACCACAGCCTTCCAGTACCAAAAGTTAAAGATACTGTCATGCAACTTGATTCTGAACTAAATAAAGCCTTTTGAAAAAACTGCTCTAACAAAATTATTTAAAAAAAATTAAAGTTTAAATTGATTAAATAAATAAAAATAAGAAAATCAACACAGGTAAATTGTTTAATGAAATAAGCAGCACAAGAGTAAGGTCTCAACTTTAAGAAAATCACAGTCTGAAAGTAACTCAGGGATAAGATCTGTGGGCCCCTTTGTGGGGGAAAAAAACCCCTCAACACAACAACTAAAACACAACAAAAACCTACCAGTTTTCATTTGCCCCCAATGAAATAATTTTGGAATTCTCCTAAAGCGGATGATCCATAGCAAGGCCAGTTTCAATTCAATTATCCTGCCCCTCTCTGTGCTAGAAGCAGTCCAAGCACTGTATTTAAACACTGCTTTCTCGGCTACAATTTTTCCCTTTGTCACAGACAAATGCATTTTGCAGACTGTCTTCACAGCCTGCTTCCAGAAGAACCAGTTTGGGTTCTGAAGGAAACCTCAGTCTTTCCTTATCAGCTTATTAATTCAGCTTTACAGTGGCCTGAATGCATTCAAACCTGTATATCAACCACGTACATCAACCTAATAAATAAGGTGTAGACTATTAGAAGGTTGGAGAAGAACTGGTAGTCACTTTCTTTGTGAGGGCATTCCTATAGAAATGAACTACAAGTAAGAGAATCTAATATATGTTGAATTAAAAATCTCGAAAAACAACTTCAATGCACTGTAAGCACAAAACATTGCCCCTTAAATTGCTTTAAAAAACACTCAGGTTGTTACAAGAAAGCAATCTGGATTTGAGAAAAGACAGATAAGTAATGCATATTGGGTTCTACTAAGTAGTAAGGAACTGAACACCATTCTCTTCCTGAGAAATGGTGCCTGCACTTCAGAGATATTTCATGTTAGAGCAGTAACTAAAAATTAGACACATAAACAGTGCAGAGAAAAACAAAAGAAAGAGAAAATGCACTGGATGCAAGGAGAGCAGCAGAGGAAATGGACAGTCAAACTAAGATGTGAGCTGTAACAAATGCAGAAATAAGGAACATGCTGCTTACACTTTTCTGCACGGAAAGTTCTGAGTACGGCTGAATCTAAGTTTATTTACACTGATGTATTTTTTTAGACCTCAATGAGCCCACTACTACTGGCTTCTGAGAGCATCAAGTACTCTTCCACATGGATTCTCTAAATAGAACTGTACAAAAGAGACCCTTATGTCTAAAAATATTCAACCTTCACATTTTCTTATTTTTGATTTTTTTTATCTCTGTGATATAAGTGAACTGTAGTAGAATCTGTCAACATGTAAAATATCCAACATTAATCCAGCAGATCACGTGGCCACTTGAACAGTGACAAGGTGTCAATATACTTCATTAATATGGTTGAATTACAACACTACAGAGATTGATGACATACAATATGCAAGACCATGAATACTAATACATAAATCCAATAGAATTTAGCCTAGATTAGATTTGCTAGCTGTCAGGCATCGTTACATAGCATTAATTTTCCCTGCTATTATCAAACCACTGCAGAGATGCAGCGAGACACAAAAATCACTTGAGATGTCTGTGTCTATACATGCTATGAGTACTGAGCAGCCTTATGGAGAGAACACTACACCTGATAAAAGTTGTCTTGTGAGCCAGTGGCTTCCCCATCATATACCACAAATACCCACAACAACGCCAACTGGTAACACACCAGCCTAGAGAAGCTTTCCAGCTTGCTTTTGTTACTCTGGTAAGGAGATACCATTATTGTAAGACACCAGTAGGTATTTTTTCTAAATGAACTGTTTACAAAATAGTCCCTTTCAACCATATTTGGTGCCCAACTACCTCACAGGTTAAAGAAATCAAAACATTGTATCAAAAGTAGTTTTAAATTATCTCTTTTTTAGCATAGCACTGTTATGCCTAAATTTTCACCCTATACAGTATTTTAACTATACTGCCCCACAGATTACACACAGACTGCTGCTGCAAACACCACAGAATCATGTGGGCTGGAAAGACCCTCTGGAGGTGACGCAGTCCAAACTTGTTCTCTAAGCAGGTCAAAATAGCCCTGGCATCTTGGGGCGTCGTGCAATCCACTTCTGAGCATTTCTGAGGACGTTCTCCATGAACCCTCTGTGCAATGAGGTGCAGATTGTTCTTTTCTTTGTCTCTAATTGGCATTTTTTCACGTTGCAATTTGTCCACATGGCTTTTTGTCCTTTCACTGTGTGCCCAAATGAAGAGCTTGGCTCCATCTGCTCTCTACCCTTCTATGAAGTAACTGAAGACAGCACCAAATCTCACCTCAGCTTCTCTTATTAAGGCTGGACCAACTCAGTCCATCTCTGCTGGACTCATGCCAGTGCATCACTGCTTTTCTTGTACTGGAGCAAGCAAGACTGCACACAGTGCTCCAGGCGTGGCCTCACAAGGAATGAACAGAGAGAACAATCACTTCCTTTGCCTTGCTGGCTACACCTCTGCAATGCTCTGCTCTGCAGTTGGCTGCCTTTGCCACCAGAGTACACTGCTGACAAACAAAAATGAAGTTCTTACCCATAAACACATCATCCCACGGGGCTATTTATGTAAAAGCACTCAAGAACAAAGACTCTTTAGATTTAATCTCAAAGCGTGGAGGCATATTGGGCCCTTTAGCTCTAAGCACTCTGGATACATGTGGAATTAATGGAATTGTCATCACCTCCCTCCCATGCAGATTGTCCTGTTCTCCCACTCCTGTGCCTCAAAGACTGGAGGTGGAAAGTTGTGCAAAGATAATCTTCAAGAGCAAATTGATCTTGCAGAGGGCAAAACTTCAAGGTAAAGAATATCTCCAAGGGTTAATCTTATCACTTCATTAGAGCTCACACTTTAACACAATTTACAAATACAGCCTCCTCACAGTTATATTTACTTTATACCAGTACCACCATCATGGCTGCTCACCAATGTGCTTAAGGAATGCCATATAAGAAATAAACAAACAAATAAGAAAAAAAGTCTTTAAAACCCCTCTGGAACCTGAAGAGAGGTGCAAAAAAAAAACCCAAAAAACAAAAACCAAACCAAATGAAAAGCAGAGGAAAACCAAAATAAAGAGTATAGAAGCTAGAAAGAGTTTGTGAAAAGTTCACAAGTAAGAACTTCCTCCATACTCACTTATACATTTACGTGTCTTTGTGTCTTAATATTAAAAAAAATCTAAGATATAACAATTCAAACCTTAAAAAAAACCAGCCCCAAACCAACAACAAAATCCTGACAACAACCCAAAACCAAAACCATAAAACACAAGCACCACTAAACACAGAAAATGTTTGTGATCGTACCTCAGTGACCTGCTACCTTGAATTGTAATTACAACAGTACAACAAAAGTGGAATTGGAAAAACTCCAAAATTTCTTAATACCCTCCTAACCCTATTCTTTAGACCCAGGCAGAAACTGCAAACCATCCACAGTTATCTTTTTTTTCAGTGAATCTATAATTGGCTTTCCTTTTCCTCCTGATGAGTCCCTACTCTTTTGTCTAGTAGTTTTCCTTTCCAGAAATTCTTCATGGCCCCAAAAGGTTGAATTTTACTGTCATGGAGCCAGAAGAGCAATATTCTGCTAGAGGCAGAAATGCGTCCTACCATCAGTAGTTCAAATGAGGCTCAGAAAAAAATAGAATACAGACAGAACTTATTTAAAATATATCAAATCATTTTAATAAATATTCACTAGCTCAGAATGCAGTGGTTTTGGTATAACTTGCCAAAACCATCATGGAGCTAATCAGAAGCCAAATATTGTGGAAAATGTGGCTTGTATTTTTTTGGAGGGCTAGAAAAAAGAAACGAGCAATGGCGTTATTAAATGAAAATATTTGGTAAAGTTTGAAGCAAAACCTGTGTTTTACCTTGTAAATCAAACTAGTCATTAAGGCTCAAGATACTGTTTGTCATAAACACCAACAAAAGTCATTGACCCTTTTTTGCTGCTAAAGTTGGGTTCACAAGGACTTAGATGGTATCAGTGGAACCTCCCAAAAACATTACTGTACAAAAGAATATGATCTTGAGAAAAAAAAAATACAGGACACGGAGTACACAGCAATTGTCACTCAGCTGCCAACACTCTTCTCCATGTAGGGTAAAAGAAGAACTTTATGCACACACAGGTTGTATATTCAACTTGTAAAACAGACTGTTTTACCCTAAAAGAGGAAATGTTAGGAGTTACAGCCTTGTATTTACACTGTAGCAGCTCTGCAGCACTGGCTTAATCCTGACTATATGAAAAAAATATTTTTATATAATTTTGCACTTTAATAGCAAGTCTTTATCCATTTTTGGCAAATTACTTGCTAAATCTAGACCAGTAAAAACAGAACTCGTGTTCTTACTTTACTTCCTGTGTATGCTTTTTTGACTCAGAACTATTCTTTTTTTATGAAATTCAAATTCTTAAAAAGAATATCCAAACAGAAATAGAAATGGTTTAGACCTAATTATCTACAAGTAGTAACTTATGATCACCACTGAATATATGTAGAAACTACGAAAATTTAGAAATGCAAGCACTAAACTAATTTTGAGATATACAACCTTGCTCTAAAACTTCTAGAAAATACAAAACAGAAAGTATCATAAAGAGAGCAAACATAGGAAAGGCTGACAAACAAAAAAAAAACTCGTCTGCTGGGAGTTTGCTTAATTATTAATTCTTACCTTCTGTGCTTAATCCAGGACTTGAAGTGAATTTTGCTACATCGACGATCTTCACAGCGAACTGCTGCCCTGTCTCCCTGTTGATGCATCGCCGCACGACGCTGAACGGGCCCCTGCAACACAGAGAAACCAGCAATGAATGACCATCCTCTTCTTCAGTGAGCTACAAGTCTCTTGCTTCTCAACAAGGTTTCCATTCATGCATTCAAATGTAGTATCTACACAGAATATACCTCTCGTCCTTGCTGCCCGTTAAATGTAAAATTAATAGGTCCGACTATAGACTGGTGTAAAGAACATCAAGTGAGTTCTGTATTTTCATGTATTAAAGACATATTCTCTTACCCTGACCCTTTAGAAAGGCTATACTCTTAGAAACCTTACATAATATGTAACTGACATCATTATTACTCAATTTTAAGTGGACCTTATTTAGACGCAAAATCCAAATGGGGGAAAAAATAGGGGTGAGAAACACATTCCTTCTTTCAGTCCTACGCTGAAAGGATAACGGACAACAACAAGAGTAACAGAACTGTGAGTTATTTCAGTTTGTCTGTTTTACACAAACGAGGTTATTTCAAGTTTGCCATCACTAGATACAAACAGCCTCCATTACAATACCGTGAAATTCCACAAAAGCTCATGGTTTTCTCTCATCTATGGCACTCAGAGAATCCCCACAGAAGTTACAGATGAAAAGATTAAAATTAGTTCAGACAGATGTTACTACTGCACTCAAATGAAAAAGAGTAGTTATTTTTTGAAATTGAAGTTACATTTGCCAAAACAGCAGTTACAACCCTTTAAAAACCACAGGCACAAATATGTATTTTTGGAAGCATCTTCCAGTAGATCATCTAAGTTCTTGGTGCTTTAACTTATAATATGGAATCTTCGTTCAATATTAAACAACAACCAATATCATCAGATAAATAGGGTAGGTCAAGCTTTCAAACATGAAAAATTAATATGTGATGAAAACAGAATAGGATTGTTTCAAGAGTGCACTAGCTGTGGCAAATCAGTCCTTTTTAACTGCTACTTATTTAATGACTGACATGTGAGTTCTAAAGAAATCCATTCTGAAGTCTTCTTAAAAAGATGTGGGGGAAAATTTGAGGATGGAAAGAGCCTTTGTTCAGAAGTTTGTCTATTGAGTGAACATCCACCTGCTGAGTGAAATAAATGCTTTAACATAGCTTGAAAGACAAATTCTTCCATTCAAACAATGAACTGGAAGTTAGTTGACACGTTTCTGAGCAATGAGATTGCAAAGCAACATAATTCTCAAAATAAAAGGCACCCTGTGGAGGCAGAAATGTCCCTTTGAAGGCCCTTACAAACCTTTATAACTGGCTTTTGGTATTCCTTTACACACCAGATGATTTGAAGTGTGTAATTCATCACACTACCAAACCTGTACTCACATAGCTAAAATCCAGGTTTTGTACTCTTTCAACATACTTGCAAAGATTTCTTGAAATAGGATTATTTCTGACAGAGAACATGAATACCAAAACTAGTCAATGAACCCCAATCTAAATATTCACAAGTAAGGAAAATATTTATTAACACAACTATGGACACGTGAATTACGCTGAGGTACTCAGACGGAATTAACTACTCAAGGAAATGCGTGTTTGTTTTCTTTCTTCTTTCCTTGCTCCAAACACACAATGACATCCCCCATACTGATGGTTATTTTCTCTTCTGAATCCACACCACACTACTATTCAGTATTTGGTCTTTTACAAACAATTACCACAGGTATTTTAAGAAAAGATGATCAATTAAGCTCCTAATACACAGAATTCCACTTTCATCATTAAATGAAGAAGGTTCAGCTGACTTCATCTGCTATTGGAAGCTACTGACTTACAATCCTCCCTCCGTATTTCAAAAAGTGATCTTCTACGGAAAAGTCCCTCTTCATATAGATCAGTGTCACCTTCTTATCCCAAGTTTCTGCTTACTCCTCTAGCATCCATCAAAGTAAAATTGTTTTAAAATAGTATAAACACATTTAGATTATGCTAATCAAAAAAATTTCAAAACCTAAACCTCAGTTCTGGAATAACATTGGCAATTGCTTTCACTCCTAATTGTGATAAATCACTAGCAACTAAATGTATTTAATTGAAATGATCCTTTTTCTTTTCTTTGTCATTGTTTTTCCCTCCCACCACAAAGCCTTTCTGGAGACATTAAATAATGCTTTTAACATATTCTGATATAGAATAGTGGATCTCTGGAGTGCAGAAATACCTCACCAGACCATACTCTTACTTGTACGTGGATCCCCGATTTCTGTGAATTCACACAAACTCTATGAATACCAATACTTCTCACTGTTGGCTGAGCTATTTTTAGATCTCCTGGTTTTGCCAAGCCTGGGCAGGAGAGCTTGCCCGGCCACCACAGTGTGTGCACGTGCTTTGAGCAGACAAAGAGAGAGTTGGAGGAATCATACATCAAAAAGGGGCCTACAAACTGCAGCTCTGAGAGGATCAGATCTGTGTGTAACCACCTTTATCTTGTACAACCATGGCCTGATTTCTCCTTTCATTATCTATTAACATTTTAAAATCCTGACTTGAATAATTTCCTTCCTGCATATTAAATCTGGGACAAAAAAAGTAGAGCACTTTATTCAGTTCTGTAACAGAAAAGGGACAGAGACACCCCTATATCCTCAGCCTTCATGGCCATACTGAAACTTCACTATGATTTTAACAGCGCCTTCTCTACTTGGACTGAGGAACGTTAAAGACTCTTAAGTAAATGAAATGTGCTGTAAAGTACAGAATACAAGAATTGGGGTTGGAACCAAATGATCTTTAAGGTCCCTTCCAAACCAAATTATTTTAGGATTCTATGAATTCAGTGATGCCCACAATGAACTCATTCTATTGAAACAATACAGCAATTTCATACAGAAATAAAAATACTTTAAAACACAACCTAAAGAAAGACTCAGCTATTTACAAACCTCAGATTTCCAACTTTTTCAAAACTCTCTCATACTCAAACTACAGACAGCCCCAAAATAGTGTTAAGACACTACATTAGATGAATACATCCCATGACAAGAGCATCACAATAAAAGCTTGAATAGTCCAATTTTAGGTAATTTTAAAACACTCACGAGAAGTGCCCTGATCAATTAAGTAGACACCGTCGCTTCCACGTGCCAAGTAACACAAAAGAACTCTTAAATAAATTATGGTTGCAGTCCATCCTCTCCAGCTGCAATGGCACACAGCAAGTTTACAAATTAAGTTACAACAGCCCACGGTGATGGCATATAACCTGAGTCAGAAAACAAGAATCCATGTTTCCCAACACAAGCGCTCCAAACCTTATTTAGAAGCTGCCTAACAAAAGTCTTCCAGGCCACCCTGAGTCTCAGCACTGAAACCACCCAGTGAGGAAAGGAACACAACAGTTCATCTCTCAGCTGAGACGAGGAGCTGTTCAACAGCTGTGCCTGCAGATGGGGAAATGTGTATCACAACCTCGCTAAATGACAATTTCTAAAGCTCATTTTGCCAACCCTGCAGCTCGAATTTTACAGACCTGAAGTACAAAGGCGACACAGATTGGGGAAGGAACAACTGTAACCCTAGACACACATCATCAAAGCTGTCATAGATAGATAAGACTGCTTACTTATTTATTAAGAGTAACTGAGTTAAGTTGTGTAAGACTTCATTTTCTATCTCATACAAACTGTAATCATGTCACCCGCTTTATATTTCATTTCTCCCTGTGCTACCCTTAACAGACATAATCCAAGCTTGCAAAATCTTTCTCTGCAGTCAGCATGCACACTACAGACTACACCAGCATCAGTATGAGGATCATTACAACATGCAAGCAGTACAGACAGACGATTTCTTCACTGATATTTTGTCAAGATTGGCAGCAGCACACTGCAACACCTGGAACACTTGGAGTCCCACCTGCAATGTATGCCAAAATCCAAAATGTATGTACTTAAACTGAAGCTGGGATGCATCATAGGTTTTGCTGTCTTGTGCAGATGGAAATCCAAGTGTTACATTACTGAGGAGGTTAGTGAGTGCATGCAGGCCAGAAAACATGGATTGGAATGCTGAAGAGGTTGTCTCATATCTTTCCACATTTCAAAAATTTCAGATTAGCAGAGCAGGCCTGATGTAACCTTTATCCTACTGAAACTCTTTTCTGATGATTACTTTACTGTCTAGTACAGAGCAGTTCATTTTTTATCAGCTAGACACAAACTTGAAGAAAATCAATTATTAATTACTCTCTCCTTCAGGAGTACAACACTTGAATTAGAATAAAACCCTAAAACTTTGATAACATCAAGGCCTTTTTTATCATCTCCCTCACTTTAAATTATTTTACTTCGCGTGTCTTTGGGACTTCAAGGAACAATAATAAACTGATATATTGCAACCTATCTTTTTACACTATACTTTTGCCAGTTTATCTGTCTGTTGTGCTTCCTGTCTCCTTTCCTTCAATCCCTGATGGTCTGCAAGAAGGAGAAGTGGTTGTGATTGCAATATACTACAGCCTGTTTCCTTCCTGTGTCCCTCAATGAACTGAGCCAATCTGTGAGAATGCCAATTCCTGTAAAGACACTTCCTGAACCCCTTTGCTTCAGAGCCTCAAAACTGGAGATTTTAGGTCATATCAGACCATCACGAATTTGCTCAACATCTCTTCCAAGTGAGTCACAATTTTTTGAGGAACTTAATATAAAACAAGGTGGTTTGGCTTTCAAATTCAGTTTCTTTAACTTAAAAAAAAAGTAAGAAATACAAGTTGAACATTTTGACATAAAAAACCCAAAATAATGAATAATATCTCCTCCACTGAAGAGTGTGCTCCTTTAAAAATGACCATCCATTTCGGAATAAAAGGCCTGCAATTCCTTTTCCTTATTTAACAAGGTTCAATAGTTAAGAACTTGAAACATTCAACACAGGTCTTGAAGTCACCTTAATTCAACATTTTAAATGGAAGATCAGAGTTTTCTAAAAAGGGTTTTGTCAGTTTGTTGCAATAAGATATTGTAGATGTACACAGATAAAGTCACCAAAAAACCCCATTTATAGCCAGATTTATTTTTCTTTTTTATTTAAAGGCTGTACATTTGCTTACCTAAGCAGCAAACACTGCTTTGTACTAACATGGTTAATACCTTCAAAACAATTGCATTCAAATTGATGACAATTATTGGAAAGAAAACAATTTTCTACTGCATTTAAAGAGACAGATCTTTTCCCTCTTCACTCATCCACACAATTTATAACATATACTTGTTCTTTAACTTTCCCTTTCCCTTTAATTGAAGTGAACCTCTTTTGAAAATTAAAAATTCCCAAAATTAATTAAACCTCCAATTAGTCACTGTATCAGCTCATTTACACATGGTACTGCAGCCTAAAATAGTGATTGAACCTTTCTGTGAACTAGCACTTCGGATTAGAGGGCATCCACACTTGGAAAGCCATCACTGGCAATGCTGGGTTGACACCTTTTGTTTTATTCTCAAAGGAAAATTTAAAATAATGCATTATTATGACTGTGGCACAAAAGAATATTTGGGTTGAAGATCTCATACTTTAGAAAATTAAATAGCCCAGTAAAAGCCACAAAACTGAGTTCCCAGACAGCAATACTTTTATCACATTCTATCTATTTCTACTTTTCAACAGCTCACATCTTTGAAATCATGTCTGTGTTTAAACTCTGCTCTAGGGTGAAACCCAAAAAGAACAAAGCACAAGACAGGAGTTCACTGGATCTCACCCCAGTATGGACACATACTTTCTAATATCAATCCAACAGGAAAAAAAAAGCATATATAACACCGAATCTTAACCATTGCTTTCCATCTACAAGAAAACCAGAGAAGGAGCAGCTACTCCAGCGCTTGTGGAAGGAAAATACTCCCCAAGAAAACCTTAGGGTATGCTTTGAATTCATGCAGCAAACTGAAAAAATATTTACCTTCAATTTTAGAGATTTTCTGGAGTAATTCAGAAGTTTGTTTACATGGTTTTGTCAGTATAAAAGCAAAATAGGCAGAAAGAGGTTTCTTCTGCTGTCCTGTCTTTCCTATCTCCAAGCTAAAAGGTGGATAAGCTATCCTTAACTGTTCTGTCATTTCTACCAATAAAAATGGTAAGTTTGTGGTCTGATTTTTCTTCCTATCAAGCAAAAAGTCAGAATCATTTTATCAATCATTTTGTGTATCTACCAAATCTCTTAGGCATACATACACTGTAAACAGATGCTGCTATGTAAACATATCTTTAATGTATCTATAGTTTGTAAACAACTCTTCTTTTACACTGACTGGCTGGGAAATTGAGGGGATGGAAAAGGAAGAACATTGAGATAAGATGCTCACTAAATCTGCTATTCTATTACCATGAAATAAATATTTCAGCACCAGTCACCTACAACATTCTTCACACACAAAGGATTCAGAAAGTATTTTTTATGTTCACATATACTTCGTTTTCTGAATTCCACAATTACCTGCTAACACTGACCTTATCCTTGTCAATTCTCCCATTTTATTCATAGACTCACAGAAGGGTTTAAGCTGGAGGGTACTTCTGAAGGGATGTGCTTAATAAATTTTATCAGAACACGTACTTGTTGCTATCAAAAATGATACTACCGTGGTGTGGTTTGTTTTTTTTTTTTTAATAAGAAAACAGAAACTATCTCCCTCAAAAACAAGCATTTGCAAGTAATTATTCACCTTAGCACACAGACAAGCAAAATATGTTTTCAATAAATATCGTAGTAAAAGGTTTCATGGTCCTAAAAGAATTGTTCTGAACACCGCAGCTGTTGCAGGTACAGAAGCAGGAAATGCACTTTGTCAAGGCCGACTGGAACAAGGTCCAACAGGAGCTGCTGGGTGGCTTCCCAAGGGCCACACGGCACACACAGGAGGTCACAGCACACCAGTTCAAGGTCATGCCTGGCTGACACTGAAGTGTGGTGACTGTTCCAAACAGGAGCAATAGCTACTGACACAGAGCAGCCCTCCACGAGCCTGTCCTCAGACCTCTCCTTACTTTGTATTTTTCAACTCATTAAAGGTCATTTCCTAGCGAAGGGTCAAGACCTCAAATTCAAGTAACTACTAAGTAGACTTCTTAAGGAGCGCAAGCTCTTGGCTCCAGAGAGTCCTTTTTTTAGCTCATTTCTTCCTTGATGATATGTTTCCAGTGATTCCCCACTAATTTGCTTTTGCTGCAATATTAGACAGTGGACACTCTTCTCACTTTCCTAAAACAGCACATAGGTCTGAAACTATGATAACAGACTTAATCTTCAAGAAAGTGACTGATTATTTCTCCCATTTCCAGATGGATGAAAGAAGGGAAAAAAAAGATTTTTAGGCATGTATGTACTAAGCATATACAGGTAAACAATGAGACATTTCCCTCACTGAGGTATAAATAATTATAAGGATCTCAAAAAATGGAACTTTTTCAGTAAGGGTTTTTTGATCAGTTTTTTAACTGTTGGTGAGAAAGAAGAATCAAAATTGGTTTATTAAGCTGAAATGAAACATTCTACTCCTCAGCAATAAAGAACTCAAGAAACTGACAACGAATATAACTTTCTCTCTGGCTCACCTTGAGGTAGATGAGAAGCTATCAGGCAAGAAGTGATTTTGGGCCAGTGAGGACTGGTAATCAAAGCACAGATCCTAGTACTTGAACAGGAGAGGGGAGAAATAAGGAGAGCTTTGTCCACTGATAAATTTCCACTGTGAATACTGGAATAAATGCATAGAATCAAAATCCTCAAAATTTTGTTTTTTTGTTCTAACATTCTGTAACACTTCACAGAAAAACACAACATGCCAGCAGCTGAATAAGAAGCATCAGCTCAAGAGTGTTCCGAAAAACTAATGCATTCTCCTAACACACGCCTTTAATATGTGACCAAGTGTTTTGCCTGTTTCTCTTCCCTGTGAAGTAAAAGAGCAGAAGATCAGGAGGCAGTGAATGAAAACAGGAAAAAAAATTGCAAAACTACTTTAGGTATGAAATCATTCAACAGTGAGGAGAAAAGCAGCAAGAATGAACAAATGTGTCAAAAAAAGCGCTTCAATTACAGGAACAAAAGGGAGTGTATTAAAATTAATAGCTTTGCCTTCAAAAGAAGAGATGTAGAGCACCTTCAGGCTCGGCTCATCAGCTAGAGATGATGATCATAATTTTTCTCTTTTCCCATTCAGAGAACGTTTTTATCCCATTCATGTGTAACAGTCTTGCTCCATCCCAGGCTGTGGTTTCACCAGCATTTCTTCAGCAGAACGCTGGCCAAACGAGCAGCCCCTCTAGCTACTGCATCATCCCGAAACAGTTTGGGCATGGTTACACTCAACCGAACCAAAGGAGAAACAAAAACTACTCCAAATACCCCAGACAAACCAATCCTCCCTTTTTTTACTGTGTTGCTTTTCATTCAGGGCAGGTGCTTGGTTTAGCTTAAAGCACAGCTGTACCAAGAGCTGCGTCCAGTCAGTCAGACCCAGGAAGGAACAGCTGGGACAGGAGGTGCTTCAGCAGCGCTGCTGCTGCCACAGCTGAACCTTGTCTCAGATCACAATGATCTCTCACAGGGTCCCACAGCCCCCTGTGGGACCTGCACCAGTACTTCACACCTGCACTCATGACACGAAGCAAAGGAGCTGAGCTGAGAAAGTCTCGGGTAAACCCACATACAGCTGGCTCCACTGTGTGTTTGTGCTGCAACTTCAAGTGCTTTTGATAGCACACACAGCAAGATTAGTAAGAAAAACAGAAATATATTGGCCACCACTGTTGCCAAAAACTCCTTTATAAAATCACACCCTCAGGTGAACATTGGTGCGTTAACCACTCCCTACACCATCTCTCTCACTGAACTCTGGTTATGTTTTATTCCCCTTTATGACTTTTAATGTCCACTTTAAATCTATTAGTCCTGCTAACAAAACTGAGCTTACATACTACTTCCTCTACTCTCTCTCACAGATTTATCCAAGCCTAACAAAATGTTGGGTTTTTTTATGACAGCTTCTCTCATTTCAGTATCTCTTCCTTGTGCCTGTTCCAGTTCTAATTTTTCTTAACAAAAGCAACCAGAACTGTGAGTAGAACTCCAGATGAGGTCTTAGCAAGAGTTTGCACAACGCTAACAATGCTTTCTTCTCTGCTGGAAATATTGTGCCTGGTACACAATCCTGTATTTGCCTTCTTGACGTGCAGATCATTGAGCCACCTACTACAGCTGCGTTCTTCTGCTGAGTTTTTACAGCCAACCAGCTTCAGTCTACCCCACAGGTTGTTACTACTTTTTCCATTCTCAAGTGGTGAAGCCTCTTTTAGAAGTTCAAAATTTCCACTACTAAAGCCCTTTCTGGATGGTATCCAGATCCTCCTCTGCATTATCCTCAAATGCTGCTACCACTACAGTTGCCTTGCAAAAGGGATACTTTAACTGTAATAGTACAATTCAAATTTAGCATTTTTTAATTTTAAAATAATCTGACAGACATCTAATCCAAAACTGGCCAATGACAAACCTTCATTTTTACACTATTTCTTCTCTGAATGTCCCGTGTTAATTTCTTCTTTAATCCAATATGGACTACTTAGATTTCTCATATTGCTATCTGTTTGCTTTTAAAAAACCCAGCAACCCAAAGGACAAGAGGGAAGTCAGAGGGAAGCACTGGAAGATCTGATTCATAGAAGAGTTCTTATTGCTTGGAACACATCAGCACTAACTCAGCTGCCCCAACACTACTGCCTTACAAAATCAGAGGTCTCCTACAGGTTCATTACAAAGGACAAAGGCACATCTAACTTGCACAGGCCACTACAGAAGTAGAGAAGAAATTTAAAAAGTTTTGATAGAAAAAAACCTCATTTAAATATTGCTATTATGTCTGTGGTAACATATGATAGTTCCTCAAAACTGAAAATGTATCACCTTTATATTGTATTATATGCAGAAAAACCAGCAACTCTTTACGGGTCTCTCTGTTCCCCATATCTCACTAACTACAAAACTCCCATTTAATTTGCTACCACTACACAGTAAAGTCTCAAACTTGAAGGACAGCAATGGTCAAACAAAATAATATTTTTTATAACGCACACATAGACCTAAACAGAATTTACTCCGATAGTCAGTTCAATCATAATTCTTCCTGTATAGCTCTATATTAATTTTTGTTAATAAAAAACCCCAACAAAACAGCAAAACCAAACCGAAAACCAACTCAGTTCAGTCTGCCTGTCACAAACAATCACAGGCTCAGCGATATTTCTGTGTGCACGCCAACTCACAAGACCCTTTGGAGCCAATAAACAGAAGTTATCGAGGCCAGTAAGAGAAACCAAGTTCCTAAGTGAGAAAGTTCTCCATGGCAGCTCTGATGAGTAAAGCTAAATTATCTGCAACATCTTGATCCAGACAGACTTTCTTCTACTTCTCACAAGAGTGTGGCCTCTGAACTGCCAAACATATTAATGGGCTGGGAAAAGGAAAAGTAGCCTGAAAGTCTGTCTTGTGTGTTTCAAAAGTATTACATTTCGTAAGTTGTCATCAAAATCATGTATGAAAGTAAGGAAAGCATAAATACTTGAAGTTTTCTTTTAAACATGTTGGAGAACTTCCAGTATTTCAGAAATTGAATTTATGACTCAAATCACCAGCCTTTAGGGTCATTCATAACATTTTAAATTATGGAAGGATTATGGGATTTATTAAGAACATTCACCTGAACATTGGGGAAAAAAGTTTCTGGTTATGGTATTTATAGGAGGTTGCTGAATTCTCTTTCCAGGGGAGAAATTAATGAATTCTGACCTCTTAAGGTCTGAAGCTTTCAATGATGTACTGAAATGAAAAATCTGTCACAGACGGGGAAAATTTAGTTTCTCTATCTGGATCTGTTGGGTTTCTGAACAGTAGTTTCTTGTATTTTTACATATTCAATGCATATAAACTACTGTTTGAAGGCATGGTATATTTTCTGGTTCGGGTTGGTTTTTTCTATTTTTTTTTTAAGTATAGATTACATTTCAACAGTCTAGGAATCTCTGTGAGAAAAGCATCAGTCTATACACCATCTGTACTAGTTCAGCCTTTTCCTGAATTGAAATAAGTTAATTTTTAGTAGTTTATTGAGAGTTGGACATGATGATCCCTATGGGTCCCTTCCAAATCAGAATATTCTGTGATTCTGTGAAATATCATCTGTCTTGCTTACTTCAAAAATTAAACTCAAACTATTATATGATTCTACAATTCTTGGAAAAAGCTAATGCAGCTACTAGAAAAACCTTTGAAACTGAAAAGAACTGTTCACCTAACTAAATATCTGGATGGTAAAAAATATCCTTCTTAAGTATTTAAATATGAGACACCAGCTTCCTGTAAAAATACTGTTCATGAATTTTAAATCTTCTCTTCATGTGCTAATGTAAAGTTTGAGGTCTCTCCTCAGCAAAATCTTGTCATTAGGAAGACTCAGCCATACAGAATCTCTCGTATTAACTGCAGGACAATTATTCCTGTGTGAACTATAAGCACCTACATGACAATTATTAATACACACGCAGCATAATGCATTATATGATCATTTCCCAACTTCTTTATTAAAAAAACCACAATGTTTTCTAATGGCTAAACATTTAATAAAACTGTTAACTGAAGCTAATTCCGTTTAAGCAAAGCCTTTACTTAAAAGCCACATAAAATATTTTTCCTTTTTTTTTTTTTTTTCATTACAAAAAGGGAAAGCTGCCTGGATGAATTTCCCAGTGAGCTCCGAGCACAGCTGCACTGAAGTTTGTGCCAGCACCACTGTTAGGAAAGCACAGGGTGCCAGCAACGTGCCAGGAGAGGGACAAGGGTTTTACTACTTCTTTTCAAAAAAGATAAAACAACAAATTACTCCTGGAAACACAAAATTAGCAGGAATCAGAGCACTGACTCCATCTGTACATGACCACATAAAGTGCACATGCTGAAACATCCCACACTCCTGCAAGTGATTATTTGACCTTTGGGACACTGACAAAAATAGGAAGCTGAATCCACGGTCCAGGTCAGGAAAAGCATCTGACATTTCACCAGTTTCCAGCTGCCCTTTATTTACGTTCAAGGACTGAACAGTGAAATGAGGCAGCCAAGCAACATCTTGGGTCCATGAGTACATTTCAGTTTGTTTCCTTTACATGTTCTCACACCAAAAAGCAAAAAGTCGAAGTATTCTTTCAGTCACATCACTTCAAATTCAAATCAAACTAAAAGTGATTTCACCTGAACTGATAAATGCTGTGGTTCCTCATTTGGACCAGAGAATCAAATTCCTTCCCTAAATTACTGTCTCAAAGCAGCAAAACATCTGTGCACCTATGTTCTTAAAATAAAACAAAATAAAAATATCCAGTGACACTGGTAGAAGTCCTAAAGAAGAATTAGCAGACTGTTCAATAAGAAACTTGCTGTTGCCTATTTGAGGCATTCCCAAACGTTGCTTATTTGGCTGCCACAAGCAGCTGGTGCTGCTGTCACTGGAAAGGAGCCCAGCAACAGAAATGTGGCTCCCAGCTTTGTTCCAGGCTATACTCACATGGAGAAATAAGCACACCTCCACACCAACTTCCCTGGCAGCAAAAAGGCAAAAATAGAGAATGTGACTACTCCTCTGGTTTGAATGATGGCACATTCTTGAAGCTATGAAGAATCCCAAGTAATCAAAAAATAAGGTTACAAATGTGAACGAAACCAGGCTTCAAAAGTGCCAATTGCTTTTGGACGAATAGTATGTACCTACACTATGGAACCCTACCACAGCAGCTTGCTGCTTTACACTAGAAATTGCATTGCAAATTCAAGTCTAACCATATTTTTAGATGAATTGAAGGCTACACAGAACAGAACCACAAGTTAACTGCTAAGAAAGGCAACATTTAGGAAAAAGTGAATGAGGAGAAATGCGCTGGCAGTTGAAGATGGGGGAGAAGGAAATGGGAAGAAATCAAATTGTCATACTGTACTTTCTTTATTATGCTTCTCTAGTCAAAACAATTTGAAGAGAGAGAAAAAGAGAAAGACAAGTGCTAGAGACTGCAAAGAATACAGAGCATTGCTCAACCACAGAACACAACTCCCAGGTGGCATGGTTTTCAAATAACTATACAACACTGCTTGTAAAGAGGTAAAAATATAAATACCCAACACCCAATACTTTGGGTGATGCATGCGCAAGTGAAAACCAAAATCCAAACACAAACAACTTCCAAAACTTTTAAGAAAGCTTATGATGGTAGTTATTCCCTTCAAACACCCATCCAGCACTTTTTGAATCACAGTAACTGGGCAACTGCTTATGCAGTTGAAGTTGACAGCAAAGGTTTATTTGGCTTTTAGGAGGACAACATCAACTTTAATGGCCAAGGCCTGTTAGGAAGGGACAGGTTCCACAAAAGGAGAACAAAGCAGTTATGCCAGCAGGCCAATCACCCTGGAAAAGGAGCATGTTACACTTACGTGCTGTTACGGGCTGGGGAGAGTTAATTTTCTTCACAGTAGCTAATATGGGGCTATGTTTTGGGACTGAGAGGGAAATAAGGACCAAAGCATAATGTCTCACCACCCTCATCGCAAAGAATTTCTTTCTTATGTCTAACCTTAACCTACTCTACTTCAATTTAAAACTGTTGCCCACACTCTTGTCACTACAAGCCCTGGTAAAAAGTCTCTCTCCATCTTTCTTATAACCCCCTTTGAGTACTAAAAGGCCACAATAAGGTCTCCCTGGAGCCTTCTCTTCTCCAGGATGAACAACCTCAACTCTCTTCACAGCAGAGGTGATCCAGCCCTCTGAGCATCTCCATGTCCCTCCTCCAACAGGCCCACGTCCTTCCCATGCTGGGGACCCTGGAGCTGGATGCAGCACTGCAGGTGAGGTCTCCCCAGATAAACTCCTCCAACAAGCTATGGCTTCACTGGAACCTCAGCAAACCCCTGAAGATGGAAACTCTAGTGGTTGATACTACTCAAGTAAGTTCCTATCTAAAATGAGCATGTGGCAACATATTTAAAGCAGCACTTCCTGCATACCATGAGAAATTCCTGTACTAAATTCCCTGGCAAAACTGCTGTAATATTCAAAACTCACTCAAAACAACAGCAATCTCAAGGAGATACCCAAGCCAGATTTAGCCTTTCCAAGGGTTGAATGAGTACATTATTTATAATATATATTGGCTTAGATATATGTGATGCATATATTCACACCCCAAGCCTCCTGCCATATATGCACATATAATTAAAATGTGGCATACCAAAGCAATTCAAATATGTGTTCCAGTCAAGTCTTTTTCAATCATTCTAAAATCTACTCTTCTCTGAAAATTAAGTGCATCTGAGACTGCATTACTCAGCCATCATTAAGTAGCTAAGACCATTTTTCTATATTTAATTCTAGTGGAGTTCTTATTTTTCAAAGACCAAGTATGCAAGATATCAGACCAAGTTATTGCCTTCTGAAAAAAACCAAACCAAAACAAAAAAGCCTGATAAGAGCATATTAAGTTTTCAGTTTCATTCACTCTTGTATAAAATGCATCTCTGAGGTATCAATTTCCCCTACCATAAAGTTACACATTTTTATTATTATAGCACACCAGCACAAAAACATCTCACACAACGGGTCAACAAAGAGGTAAAACCCCAGTAATTTAACTGATACTAAATGTGATACTGTTTGGAAGCGTTTATCAACAATGTAGTGCTGATCAGACAACAAATTGAGCCTTCCTGTAAAAGTGCTAAGAAAAATTCAGCAGTCACAGACCTTACTTTACTAAAAGACAGAGAAGTGCTCATGTCTGTGAAACACACCAAGATTTAACTCCACAGAACAGCCAAAACCCAATTCAGCAGGACTGACTTCGCTAAAACCTCTTCCATTAGTGTCGTGTGTTCTTTACTCTTTTCACCATTAGCTAAAATCTGCACATTAGCACAAGCAGAAAAACAAGGACTTTTTCTGTTTCTTCAGGAAAGTTAAAAAAGTTAAATCCAATGAAAGTGTAAACTCAGTGCATTGCTGAAATCTGCCGTTCTTCCTGACAATTACTGATGTGTAATTTTCAAAAATCACAAAAATGGAAAACTCCACTATTGCAAAGTGCAAGCTAAACAGCAACACAAGGAGCCCGTTCCAGTTTTGTCAAGTTTATATTCATGATTTATAGAAAAGTTTCTTTAGTCCAGCACAGAGTTGGATTTTTGGTTAGAATGCACAGTTATGTCCCATCTCCTCTGTTTCGCTATCAATCTTTCCCATCTATTGACAAAGCTTTACCTTCAGATCACAATCTAACAACAGACAGTCCTAGACAAATATTTTAATCAATATATTTTTATGTTGTGCATCAGATTTTTATCTGGGAACAACAGGCCCTGAATTTAAGTTAAAAGAAAATGCCTCTACAGACAGCAGAAGGGAAACAGAAGAACACATTTAGAATGCAGACTATTTGCAACAGCTGAGAGTTACTTAAATCCACAGGCATAATTTAATAGGAAAAAAAAAAAAAGACAAAAAGAAAAAAAAAGAAAATAAGAAAATTATCTGAGTACCACAGAAGTCTCATTTCCAAAGTTCTTATAGAAAAGATTTGCTAAAGGCTTTGAAAACTGGTTATGCTTCCACAATGATAAGCACAGATATTCACAAGAGCTCACTGCAGATATGCAATGATATCTGGTATTCAGGGCCCCTCTCCCTGGCTAAACCTCTGATACCAGCTACAGAAGGAAATCACAGGGGACATCCCTCCGGCACCTCTCGGCTCTTCAGGAGCTGGGAGTGAAATTCAGAGCTACAGGACCTTGCCATCTGCCAACATGACACAGGAGAGCCCCCTCCTTTCTTTTTTAAAATTTCCCTTAAAAACTCCAAACATCTTAAAAGCCACATCATAGCCTACCTAAATAAAGTTTCCAATTGCTCTACTGAGAGCAAGTAAGGCCAGTCTGGGAGGAGAAAAAAGCAGTTTATGGAGTCTTTCATTTGGAATTCAAGCAGTCCTGTGATACCAACAGAGAAAAAGGTAGCTCCTGTGCTTTCATGTACACTAGCAAAAGAAATACAGATATCACTAATTTACCAACAGAGAAAATACAAATGCATGATGCTCCTTTTCCCAGAGCATTCTAGTCTTCTGCTGTTCGCAAAAAGTTATGCTGAAAGTTGTGAAAACAAATAGAGCTGCCAATACAGCAACAGATGAGAACCTGCTTGGACCTCCTTCATATTAGAACTTTCTAGTAAGCTCTTACAATTCTTCTTCTCTCCATGGTCATGAAGCTCAACATGACACTTCTTCGGCTGTCCCCCTTGCAGCACTTAAAAACTGCCGTGTTCTCTTGAAATCTTTAGAGATAAGCTCCTTCAGTAATTGAATAACGATGCCTTATTCATGAAGGCACCTCCTACATGCAAAAGCTACAGTTTCAGTATGTTTTTTCCCAAATCTTTTCCCACATATTTGTAAAATAAAAACCAGTAAAAGTTATCCTTAAAATACAAAACAATAAAAAAATTATCCCTAAAAGCTAAACACTAAAAAAAAGTAAATCGGTCGCAGGGTATCAACTGCAGTTCCTGAAAATGCATTGTTTTCCATTTTAAGCTGCCTCTGCCTTGCACAGAGCATCTTTCTTTGCACCTTAAGATCAACATAGGCCACACCAAAGTGCTTGAACATTACACCTCTGACTGAATGACAAAGCTAAACGCACAAAACAAAGCTAAAGGCATAGAAACATCCACACTGCATCTGAACACAAGCCTTTCAAGGCTGGCTGCTTTCCTAGCAACCTTCCTGACCAGGAACACCCAGGGAGCAGGTTGGGCATTGGACAGACTGCAGGAGCAGCTGCCCTCAATGCACTAAAATAACAAACAGAACACAAATTTACTAAAAAAAGAAAACAAACATTTTCATACATGCCTTAGAGTAATTTAAATGCAATTTAGGTACCATTTTGGGTCAAAACCAAATACCACTAACAAAAAACCCTATTACTTAACACGAATTTCCAGCACAAGCAGAGAGCTTTCCACTCTAGACAAGTATGTACCTCCTTTACATGCAAGCAGATTATTTTGGCCAGACTTCAATGACTCTCTTCTGTGCTCTGCTGCACCTCTGGACACTTCACAAGACCAGAAAAGTTGGGGAGATGCCAAAAGTGGCTCCAGCTGCCACCTGGACTATGGCCTGATGAGTGCTTTAAGAAGAACTATTATACAGGTAATCAGGAAATGAGGAAATCCTGTCCTTCCACTTCTGCCAGTTGTTCCTATCAGCCTGGGCAGAGGTGTGGCCACAGGGATGAGACAGGTAAGAAATAGACCTAGTGAAAAACAACCCTTCACAAAGAACTGGGCTTTTATAAGTTGGTTTTCAGTTCTCTTCTGGCCCTGGAAGGATCACCCCTTTCAGAAACAGATGTTACTTTAATCAGTTTGAAACGAAGAAAGGAGAATGTAACTTGAGTGCTTGCCAATGTTAAAGGACAGAAGATTGTTAGCAGAATCAGGCAGCTCTCAAAACCATTTGGAGAATCTTATTTACAAAACTGGCTTGGCTTCTCTTTTATACTGATACTCTTCTAGTTTACACTAATTCAAATTACACTACGATTACTCCATCCAGAAGCTTAATCATGAAAGTAAAGCTAAGATCTCACTCATATAAAAGCAAAATTCACATCCCATGACTTTAGCATCAAAAGCTAATTCACTTTTACCAAAAGTTTAGATTCAAAGAGTTAACATATCATTCAAAACCACATCTAAATTAGTTGAGAATCATGATACAAAATGCTGAAACAAAATGTTTGCTGCTCCTATAGCTACTAAAAATCCTGAAATTTTAATGTTTTAGTATGCAATCAGAAGATCATTAAAAATCTCTCCAAAACATGTATTGCATTATCAGTTAGATAACCCACACTGTACTTCTGCAGTTATGAAAGTTCAGAGGTTATTTTAGGCATAACATCTGCCTGAGAAAATCGCCCAAGTCACAAGCCAAATAAAAAATAATTTTAAGTGAGCACTATTTGGCAGACTTTCCAATAGGTACTACCAGGTAAACAAGTTCCTAAATGATGTGCACAAACCCCTTCTTTTAGAACACAACCAACTATTTAAAGCAATCCAGTGTTATTGCCCACAGATTTCAGACCACCTGCTTTTTCCACATTTGTTTCCGTATCTGTTTTTTAACTGTAAAGCGCATTTCTCAGGTGGGAAGTGACCTCTGGAGGTCATTTGGTCCAAGCCCCTGCTCCAGCAGGGCCACCTAGAGCCAAGTGCCCAGGACCATGTCCAGGTGACTTCAGAGTATCTCCAACAATCAAGAATCTCCCTTGGCAATATGTGCCAGGGCTTGGGAGCCCTCACAGTAAAAAGTGTTTCCTTGTATTCCAGTTTGTGCCACTGGTCCTGTCAGTGTGCGCCACTGGGAAGAGCCTGGCTCTGTCCTCTTTGAACCCTCCCTCCAGGTATTTGTACACATCAGTGAGATCCTTCCTGAGCCTCCCCTTCTCCAAGCTCAACAGGCCCAGCCCTACAGTAATGTCATACTATTTACACAATAAAATGCACAGTACATTAAACCATATTGTTTTGTTCTATTAACAGGACACATTAAGTTGTCTCTTCACATCTGTGTTGACGTCACTCCATCAGGTTTGTGTGAGTCTTGACACGCGTCACAGCCAACATCTGGGCTGGCACAAATCAAAAGATGTTTGTCAAGAGCTGGCTCATCCTGGCAAAATTCAGTCACATGCACACAGAGAGCAGAATAGTTTCCCCAGAAAAATCAGGGTAAGGTACCATCCCCACCAATTTTTTCCAGATGATAAAACCCCTTGGTAAGAGTTACCATATTTATTTCTGTCAAGATAAAACTTCAAGGTCAAAACAACAAAATTCTGTGGTTTCTTTTTGACATCTGGCCTGGCTGACACAGGATGCTGCACTGAGATAATGCTGTGAAGTCCAAAATCCCAGCAAAAGGAGAGTCAGTTTGAAAATTCTTCCCGAAATTATAAAAGCAAGTAAGAACAGTTTCAAAGGTATTCTTCTGATTTGAGATATGACCAAAATGTGATAAGGTTTAAATATGTCCAAGCTAACAAAGACAAACCCACATGCTTTCCCTCTGAGTGCAAGAACTACAAGTCTTTTAAAATACCTCCAGGGACACGGACTCCTCCACTTCCCTGAGGAACCTATTCCAGTGCTTGACAACTCTTTGGGTAAAGAATTGTTTCCTAATCCGGTCCAAGCCTCCTCGGCACAACTTGAGGCCATTTCCTCTTGTTTTCAGCTGTTACGGAAGAAGAGACCGACCCCCACGTGGCCACAATCTCCTGTCACGGAGTTGTAGAGAGCAAAAAGATCTCTCCTGAGCCTCTTTTTCTCCAGGCTGAGGCCCCCCAGCTCCCTGAGCTGCTCCTCATGAGATTTGTGTTCCAGACCCTTCCGCAGCTCCGTTCCCTTCTCTGGACATGCTCCAGCCCCTCAAAGTCCTTCCTGAACTGAGGGGCCCAGAACTGGACACAGCACTCGCGGTGTGGCCCCACCAGTGCCCAGTACAGAGGGACGGGCACTGCCCTGGTCCTGCTGGCCACACTACTGCTGACACAGGCCAGGTGCCATTGGCCTCCTTGCCACACTGACAGCTTTTTTTGCTCACCAGGCAGCTTTCCAGCCCCTCTGCCCCAAGCCTGGAGCACTGCCCGGAGTTGTTGTGACCCCAGAGCAGGACCTGGCACTTGGCCTTTTTAGACCTGACGCAATTTGCCTCAGCCCATGGATCCAGCCTGTGCAGATCCCTCTGCAGAGCCTTCCTGCCCTCCAGCAGACCAACACTCCCTCCCAGCTTGGTGCCATCTATAAACTTCCTGCAACTCCTGTCCAGTCAAAAAATCACTTCAAATTCTGTACCAGAGCCCAAGTCTACATTAGCAAGAGGTGCAGTGCAATAGGAATAGACTGGCAGAACAATAGAGTATTAAGAATCAAAACATTCACACTGAAAGTGTTTTCAGGGGTCTTGCTCTGAACTAGGGTTAGTCTGGTCTCACGGACGAAACACCCAGTAGTAGTTGGAGAGCATCATGTTCACCTTCAGAGTGCACTATTCAGCTTAGTTTAATACAAAACTAAATCAGTTCTCACACTCTGAGGTCACTCTACCATATGAAATGCAGCAAAGCACATTAAGGTTGGATGATCAAGAGACTTAATTCAAAAGAGCACTCATGACCTGAGAAAAAAAGAAAAAACAGCAATGGAGACACACCCATACTGCAGGTGTGCTGATTTAAAAAATACTTCTCTGTTACAAAGAAATATAAATCTCACATTGATAATAGAGAAAAATACATCACATACTTCAAAGCAACCTAAACTGCAAACAGAAAGGGATTAACAGTGTTGTATCTTTCTTGCACATTTCTTCTTGGGGAAAGGTATGCTCATTTTCAAGTACTAGATTGGCAAATTTTGAAGTGTTTAAAAATGCTTTGAGAAAGGCCAGAAAAGTCATATGGTTTACACAGCTCTGATAAAGCCCCATGTTAATACCCATCCTCTTCTCTCAAACACCATTAAGAATTAACTGTGATATAAACTGATGTGACTTGGGAATATTAAATCATACCATTGTTAGGCAGACATCTGGAAAAAACAGTAACTAAAAAGAAAAAATATCAGACAAACGAAAAAATTTAACAAATATCAAAAATTTAACTGTTTCCCTTTGAAGAATTAATACAAGAAGTGACTGAAGAGTTCAATTTGCTCTTTCTCAAATTTACATTGCGTAATCAATCTCTTGATTTTCCTTTTTTTTCTGAATTCACAAACGGAATGCTAAATTAACTTCAACATTTCAATGCTTTGTCAGCAATCTTCTAAAAACACTCTATTAGGAGACACACCATGTAACCCATGGGCAGAAATAGTTACACTCCTTTTCACACTTCCAGTGTTACTTGAACTTATTTCCTGGCTTTTTTTAAGATCACAGGCATATGCCCTAAAACATAATATATACAGCTGGAGCATCTGGAGGGCAAGATGCATGCAAGATGTATGATATCTATCCACTTAATATATAAAGATATATTAAGAAAATTACTTTCATTGGCTCACATTCTCAGTACTAGTTAATAGTGGCACTATGTTGGTAACTGTTGTGGGTTAACCCAGCAAGGAGCAAACGCCACACAGGCACTTGCTCACTCCCCAGAACCCAGTAGGATGGGGGAGAGAAAAAAGCAAAGTTGTGGGCTGAGATAAAGACAGTTTAATAGGACAGAAGCAAAAGGGGAAATCAGTACTACTAATAATATTGCAATAATTAATTATTATTATTTTTACATGCCAAACAAGTGATGAACAATGCAGTTCCTCACCACCTGCTGACTGATGTCCAGCCTGTCCCCGAGCAGCAGCCTCCAGCCACCTTTTTCCCTCTAGTTTATACACTGAGCACCATATGGTCTGGGATATCCCTTGGGTCAGCTGGGGTCAGCTGTCCTGGCTGTGTCCCCCCCCCAGCTTCCTGTGCAGCCCCAGCCTCTCGCTGGTGGGATGGGCTGGGGGACAAAAAGGCCTTGACTCCGTGTAAGTGCTGCTCAAGCAACAACACCATCAATGTGTGACCAACATCCTAAATCCAAAACACTGCACTGTACCAGCCACTAGGAAGAAAATTAACTTTATCCCAGCTGAAACCTGGACACCGACTAATCCAGAAAGAAGATTTCCAAAAGTGACACTCTGGAAAGTGGGATTTGTTTAGCTGTACACTACAGAAGTCTGTAGAAGTTTTGGTCCTAGGCACCGCTGCTCAAGTTACAAACTTGATGTGCTTTTTTCCCCCTCAGTTCACATCAGGATGTATGAATCTGCTAACAAAAGATGTTTCAGCTAGGAAGTAACTTCAATATGTGCCACAAAACCAACAAAATCAGCACACAACTCATTCTGTTCTTTAGTTTGGAAAGTCAGGCTCAAAAGCAAAGAGCAAGCTACTGTAACCAGTGCTCAGAACAAAAGGCATTGCACTGAATGCTTGATCAGCTTTGAACTGCAGAGCTGTGTACAGATAATACTAGAAACAGAATAATGTTAGATGTTAGAAATTTAAAACACAGACCTGTTTTGCTAGTAAAATCAATAAGCAAAGTTTGCTACATATAACATTTCTCAACTTATTAGTACCAGCAGTGCACAGTTTTTATTTAAAACAATGCAACTCATTGAAAGAGTTTTTTATAAAGAAAATGTCAACCCTAAGTTACATTCAAACAACCTTAAGATAGACAATATATATTTCTATGTATTTAAAAAAGACAACACAGAATTCTATTTGAGCAAGATGTAACTCAGTTTACCCAAAGAATGTGAACTGCAGGTGTAAAGCAAGCCGTAATCCAGAAATGGTGAAATCTCTTAAATGCCTGTATATCAGCATTACAGTCCTACTGCTTATCTGAATGACAGACTTAGCATTACCAATATTGAAGAAATTAGGCAAGTACTTCTAGCAACAGTGTAATATGCCCAGGCCATAATAGCTCTGGAAGAATAGTGTTTGTAGGAAGAAGTTATGCAAGTTTTACTCATACAGGTTGAAAAATTATGTAGACAGTGATTTTGGAGGTACTTCCTCCTCTGAGTTCTGACAGTAGAGTTTAATGTAACTCTAATCCCATAGCAACATGCATTTTACTGATTGCATTCCAATTTTGTTAGAATATTTTAGCATGAACAAGCAGTAATTCTAACAATATTCGATTCCCAAAACATCCACAAAGTCTAAGGCCAAAATCCTTGTTCCAACTATTAAAAATGCTAGGAAACCAGTAGTTCTGCCTCAGAAATAAAATTAAGTAGCTCTCATTCACTCCCAGAATTTCACAGACAGGAATGATTACATTAAAGGACACAAAGAGGGGCACTCTCTCCTCTGATCCAGTTGGAACCATCTGTCAGTGGCACGGACATGCTAGAAAAGCTACACACAAAAGAGGAGTTTAGAGAACAGGAGTCTGCATATCTAACACAGAAAATAAGATGCTACTCTCAACAGTCACAACAAAACAAAGCCCCTTGCAGAGCTATGTATTTTAATTTGAGACACACTGAAAACTACATACATAGAACTAAGTTCTGCACATATTCCTTATGGTCACCTAATTCACTTAATGTTATTTCATTACTTGAATTGCTGCAGAGCTTCTGTAAACACATAATGTGGCTCTTCAACACAAAATGCAGACTAGTTCAGGAGGGTAGTATGTTGTGTGTGTTTGTGAGGTTTTGTTTTGTTGTGGCTCTTTTTCTTTTGTTTGGTCCGGTTGTGCTTTAATTGTTTTTGTTTGGTCACAGATTGTGCACAGGACAAACCTTTTTTGCTTTTAGAAGAACATTTACTAATACTTTGAGATATATTTCAGCCATTGAGGATGATGTATGGAGATCTGTTTGTTACAATAAACAGTGGTAGTACAGCAATTTTTACAGCATGCAATAAAGTTACCTGGAAATTGTACAGGAATTCCACAGGCACTTTAATGATCGTTAGCTGTTTGGTACACATTCACATCTAGTTTTATGCACTATCACAAATTATTCTTCAGTTTTGAAGAGAAAGATTAACAGATCCATAAGGAATATAAGTAAAGCAGTTACAGGAAAAGTTACAAAGAAAAATTCAGAGTTAAGAAAGTTGTCAAGAAAGTTGTCATTGTGTCTAACTTACACCATTGTGCTTGCAATCAAAAACAGTAGCACTGTTGGTTTATATTAAAGAATCACTGCTTAACGGTAGCTGAATTGGAAACTATTTCATTTCTGCTTTCACTTAATTGAAAACAGTCTCGCCGTGCATAAGTAGCATCTGCTCAGGCCTCAGCCTTGGGTTTAGAGGACCTTAAACACAAGAAACAAAACCACTAAATTACTGTCCAAGGACTATGCTGTAAAGTGTTACCACACAAAGGACAAACCCACAAACAGTGCCCACATTAATAAGTTACACCATTTCCAAAACAACAGAACCTGATTAATTGTAACACTCATTTGCCTCTGCTAGTGATGATCCCTATCAAGAATCTCTTAGACACAGAGGTACCCAGAGCTCCCAAGACCATGCAAGAATGCAATGACAAATGTTAATTTTTCTCTATGATGTTTAAATTTATATATGATATTTTTCAAAGAGATAGATTAGATACCCTACAAATTATATTTATGCATACACAGTATACAACAAACATGGCTCTAGAATACTGTGCTTGGAAATATCAATGCGGACCTGAGAAAAAAGAAAAATATCTTTTTTATTTCTCACTTATACTAGAAAAAAAATAGCATTCTAAATAAAATGCCCAAATAATACATTCTCCAATTATTAGTGAAGTTATTTTCTTTATTTCTTTCTGTACTTGCCAAAGCAGGACCTGCCAGAATTGGCAGGAGGAATGTGCTCCTGAAATTAATTGTCTTTATGTACTGATATTAAAAGTATTTGCCCCAATTACGTTACAAAACAGTTTTGTTACAGAATAATAGTATTTTCTATATCACTGCTGGCATTACACCTATAGCCATGTCCTTACACCCCAAACAAATTATGTTCAGAGGAAATGCAAGCACACATTAATAACACTCACTGCACAAAGGAGCACAGATTAAAAAACCCCAAGCTCTCCCAAACTTTAATTTGCTGCCATACTATTTTTCAGCTCACAAACATAACGAGGTATTATCAGTTTCCTAGCTGTTAGTCTCACTAGTTTTGTTTTAAAATTTAATTCTGTGTGACTGGGTTGCAAATCAGAAACATGCCTTAATCTCCTAAGTGGTCATGACTTCCAAGCAAGTGACTACCACAACTAATTCCACCATTAAGCAAAACCAGCTTACAGACAGCACATAACTGACACGTTTCAATACTACTGGCAGCTGAACACAAATCTTGGCCCTGTTAATGAAGAACCTGCTCTGTCCTTCATGAAATTCCTCCCTCTGTGTGTCACTGTACCATACAGAAATCAAGACATGCTGCTTTGCATAGAACAATTACAGTGCACACCATATCATCACAAATATTTTTTTTATGGATAAGACATAATAGACAACAATTCTGATGCACTTCAGCCACTTTGTATACATGAGCATGTAACCATTTTAAGCAGATTCAGAAATTAATCTAAACAGTCCTTCTTTAAAGACCTAATTACTCATCAAAAGTCTACGAGGTCATTTAAATGAGAGAAATAGCATTATGCTCTTCTGAAAAAGATTTTTAAATTCTATCTCTTGGCAAGAAAATTATTTCTATCTGACACCCTGCTATGATCTTAACATTTCTCTAAAAATTTAAATTATGTATATAAACAGTTCAGGCAATCTCTGGTCTCCCACTCTTGTGTAGCAAATTTTGAGGACATTTTTTCCAATTATCACACAAGTTCAAGTATAATTTAACTCTGGAAAAGGTATTTTACATTTACTCTTCTGGAGCTGCAAGTTTGGAGCAGGTGATCCTTTATGCTCTTTTACATACCAATTTTTACTTACGTCTTTTCTAATCACTGAGGAAATTATAAATTATATCAATTGTGATGGGTGAAGCGTGGTATACTCAGAGAAGAGCAGCACACTCCCTGGATATTTGACAATGAATTTATTCAACTAATTATTGAGGCACGCAACTAACTCTTGAAGACTTTAAGAGCTAATATCACTAGATGGATCCATCCCCCTCCCTCTTTTCCCATGACTAAAAATTTTACTTATTTTCTTACTTACTTTCACCACGGAAAAAAGGTCTATTTAAAAAGTGAGCTTACTCACCAGGTGGGTCTCCTAGACACACACAGCTCAGGCTGCAAAGCACTCACAAGCCTGTTAAGGGGCCTGCTGCCAAGGGCTGGCTTTAGATCTATTTATAGCATAAACATGGTGAAGGCCAGATAAGTCTTACTAGCCTATTTAACAGTTATTTGAAGATTTGTTTATTTAAGATGCAATAACTTAAAAATAACTGCATAAGCTTCAGTTTCTTCAAAACATTTTAAAGCTTAAGCAACACCCTGTTAAGTTTGTTACCAACACTAGCCTTGAAAGCTTTTCACACCTTTAATAACTGCACGGTATTGCTGCATTAAAGGATCTCATGAACTCTAATAAACTGAACAATCACAGCAAACAAGCCTTTCATTACATCACCTTCAAGTAAAAGCCTATATGTTCACACTAAATCAGCAAGACAAATTCAAGAACTAATACCTTTTTGTAACTGGATTTAAATAAGCTAATTTTGGTCTTTGGCACTAGGTCTCAGTAAAAGGAGAGAGGCTTAAAAATCACAGACCCACGTGGCTAAAACAGAGAGGAGTAAACATTACTGCTGCACAGATGTCATTGGAGGTAGGAGGATGCAACTCGGAAAAAGAAGAATGTGATGAAAAGGCTTTTTAAAAGAAAAAAATAATCTGAACCCATTTTATGCAATGGAGTGAAAAAAAAGGTACTTGAAGTGCATTCCAGAAATGCAAACAAAGCTCTAAGAATCATTCATGCCCGCATTAGTGTAAATCAGTCTTAAGAAACAACTTCCTCTCAGGAAACACAAATTCCTGATTCACAATTAAGGCTGGAAAAAAAGAAAGAAAAAGGAAAAAAAAAAAGAAAAGAACAAGCAAAACAAACTATGAACTGCAAGCAGCTGGGCACATTTTGTTACAGGAAATAAAACAATTAACGATGACCCTTTTATTACATCTGACTTTCAACGTAAGGTGTATCTCAGTATATCCCCCAGGTTTAACATTTCAGTTTAAATTTCACTATCATTTGAAGGGGAGGAATAGGGAAATCAACTCTCTAATTAGTCAAAATTAAATAATGGTTTTAGGTTAAGCTCATCTTTTTCCACTCCTGTGCAGAAGACTATTTACTTCTGGTTTAGCAATGGTGGTCCAACAACCTAGTCAAATGTCTCCATTAATTTAGCAGAGATTTAAGTGGAAAAGCTACCTTGTACCCAGGTGTTTTACCTACTGTTGTTATCTCCCTTCTCGAGAGAGAAGTCCACATGGAAAAACCAAGATGAACATACATGTTCATTCATGTTTCTGTGATGGATGCAGTGAAAGACAAGCTTTTTTGCTTCTCTTTACAATGCAAAATTAGAGCAGGCTGGGAAGTTGCTAAAACTTTGGTTTACTAGCACATAATTCCATGCAAATCTTGTCCATGCTCACAGCTTCTACATGAAATGTTAACTGGAATGCGGTGTTCAAAAGGAGGAAAACATCAGGATCCTTGTTAGCTGTAGCTTTACTGTCTTGTACCCTTTTAAAGAATGATTTATTTCAGTTGTTACCAGCTTTACAGAGTTAAACACAATAGCACCACACTGTGGGAGAAAGCACTGCCATATACACACAGTGAATGAGGCAGCAATCAGGAATTGAGATATCCTAAGAAACGCTTCCAAATGTTTTGGAAGTTGCGTATGGCCCTCAGGTTTAGAAGGATATGAGGTCTGAAATGCTGTTTAATAACTTTTAGTACTAAATGAAAGATCCAAGTTAAGATTACAAACTTAAAAGTGTATTACAGCCAGATTTTCAACATATTTCTTTGTCAGCAAACTTGAGCATGCAGAACCGCACAGCCCATTCGCACCGATTTCATAAACTGCAACATATTGAATACAGTATCAGACGCCATTCCACCTCAGAAACATCAAAAGCAGCTGCCACATGCAAACCTTGGCTGCATCCAATTAAAAACTCAATGCTTCAGCCTCCTGCTGAGAAAACTCGTCCCAGAGCTTAGAAAAACCATTAGTTTCTCTGAATCACATACACGGAGTAAGAGAATGGTTGAGGTTGGAGGGAATCTCTGGAAGTCATCTGGTCCACCCCTCCTGATGAAGCAGGGCCACACACAGTGAGCTGCCAAGAACCATCTGCTTTGAACCATCTCCAGGGATGGAGACTCAGCAACTCCTCGGAGCAATCTGTGACAGCGCTCAGTCATCCTCACAGTAAAAACCCCAATGTTTCCTCATGTTCAGTCAGTCTCTTTGTGCCCCTTGCTCCTCTCAGCCTCCTGGTAACACCCCTCCTAAGGCAGCCCAGGATACCACTGTTCCTTTTTTACCACAAGGGCTCATGGCTGGCTCGTGTTCACCCCGGTGCCCCCCAGCACAGGCCTGTCCTGCAGACACCCCTCCAGCCAGGCAGCCTTTCTGGTTCATGGGGTTCCTCCCCACGGGCAGCACTTGCCACACTTATCCTTGTGGAACTGCACGAGGCTCCTGTCAGCCTGTTGCTCCAGCCTGTCAGGGACTCCCCGGGTTACACCACGACCCTCTGGTGCATCAGCCACTCCTCCCAGTTTGGTGGCACTAGCAAACTGGCTGAGGGTACAGACTGTCCCATAATCCAGACCATTAATGTGCATTTTGAAGAGGACTGGACCAAGTATTGACCCCCGGGGGTCAATGGTAATGGTTTCTGGCCTCCAACTGGACTTTGTGCCACTGATGAGCACCCTCTTCAATCTCCCTCACTGTGTGCTCAACCAGCCCCTATTCCTTTATTTTCTCTGAGAATCTTATGGGACTCATTTTTCAAAGGCCTCTCTGAAGTCTGGAGAGACAATACCCTTTGCTTTCTCTTCATCTACCACGGTTTCTTTCCATAGGAAAAAAAATATGTGCCAGCTGTGAGTAGGGACCAAAGATCCTTGAAAACAATTGACAAATCAAGCATCTGATTAAATTTCAAACATTTGTTCCATGAGGGAAAGCTGAGGAAAACGAGCTTGTATAGCTTAGAGAAGAGGAAGTGTAAAGGACTAGCTGGCACTAGTCTTTCAGCACCTAAAAGGTTATCAGGAAGATACAGCCAAGCTCTTTGCTTTGGTCCAACAGCACACACATAGTGATCATGCATGGCATAACTCATTCACTTCCAAAACTTCATTCACTTATCTGAGTCCTCAAGCTTTTTTGTTTGTTTTGCCAAAGGAACAACGCCACACAAATCTTATTTATCCACTCTACTGCCTCTGGAATGAGGGGTCACTATACAGGAGAGAAAACCGCAACCGCAACAAAGGCTTAAAGGGATATTCTTCTTTTTCCCACCCATAAATCTTCAGACACTGAAAGAGGCCAGCAGCAAGAGAGTTTGTACTGAATTCATACCATATAATACATTAAGCATCTCCAGTCTTATTAGTCTGAGGCAGAGGTGACAATGACCTGCTTCTTTCCAGCAGCATAAAAGAGATAAAATCCACAGGGAGGAGGGAGAGAGCACCATTTTCTACTGTTGACTGAATATAAATAACTGTCTGATTGACACAAAACCCCATCTTCTGACTACATCCACACATTGGAATCTTCTTTTTCAGTGACAGATAAGAGCATCACACATTTCTATAGAGACATGGAAAGCTGAATGGTATCACAGTATCTTGCACATCGCTAAGAAGAAAATGTAAAATTACAATGCCTGATTTCTGCTAAGCCACTATACAAAAATACTATATGAGCATGGGCTATTTTTTATTATGTCTATGCAGAAGGTTCTTTTACAGAAAATCAGCGCTTCAGAACGTAATTTTCAGGTTTATGTTTGTAAAATAAGTATTTCTACATGGCAACATCCTTCCAAGAATTTTTAATCAATCGCTCTTTCTTTGTAACATACCAAAAGCAGCTGAAGGTGAATTCTATCTGTTGGTGACCTTGTACAATCCCACCTTTACTCAGGAACGCTGTGAGGACAGGATACAGGAAATCACTGCCAGTTCAACAGCCCTGTGCTGATTCCTGTGCAACTCATTCACGTGTAGACAGCAGATTTAAAAGGCCAGTCTGGTTACAGTATTCACACTGCACATCGCAGGAAATGGAGAAAGTGTTGCACTTGCTAATTTTACAAGGCACACTTACTAAGTAGCCCTGGGTAATTTTTAAGTTTGCAATGCTAGCAGGATTATTTTCCTTTTTTTTAAACCAATGGCTTACATGCATCATGTGGAAATGTTAATGAAGAACAAAATAATAAGAACTTCAGAAAGTGGAGAAATTTTTTCTTCCAGAAGAAAGACAAAAGCAGTAAGTAGATAAATGAAATCCACAGGACTCAGAATTTTGCTGTCAATACAGAATACATTGATCATTCAACTTTAGGAGACTAAAACAAAAACCAAAATCAGCACACAAAACCCCACCCCAAAACACACACAGAAAAAAACCCAAAAAAACCAATCAAAAAACAAACCCCACAAAAACCCACCAAACAAACAAACAAACAACAACAACAAAAAAAAAAAAACCCAAAAAAACCCACCAAACAAAAAAAACCCCAAAACAAACAAAGGAACGGTCTGCTCTGACACCAAGATTCTAAGAAAACTCTGTCAAGAGGTACCAAATTCTGTATTTTCGGCACTGTCTAAAAATAAGTGTGTCAACTGAGCGTGAGCTGACAAATTCTGTCCAGTGAATGTCTTCAAGGTCAGTTGTGCCAATAATGTTTTCATATAACGTTAGCAAGTTTGTATTAAAACAAAAAGGCCCAAATGACTTTTGCTAAATTGAGAATTGTAAATTGTATTCACAAGACAGCTGCATTACAATGCATGTAAACAGGATCAGGTAATCCAAGCTGGCAGAGAGCTGTCAAACAGAGCTAGAACCAAGTGCTGTTTCCTCTGCTGGAGATGAGCACGCTTCCATCCCTCACCTCGGGATTCCTGCAATTGTTCCCTAACCTGCTTTAGTCTGAGCGAGCTGGGCTAACAATGCAGAATATCCGAAACATTTAAATTAACCCGGTTCATTTAAAATGAAGGGAGCTGTACCACAGGCACTGCAGACAAGGGGAGAGCAAGAACGAAGATTTAGGAGTAATTTAATCAGTTAAAATATAAGGATTAAGAAACAGGGAAAATAAAACTTGAGATGGCTGACAACAAGCAACTATTACCACACAATTACCCCATGATTCAGCTCAATACAGTTTCTGAAGTCAACATTCTTGTTCATACCTTATTTTAACATATTAAGAACCTCTACTCTGTTTGCTCTTCTGGCTAAATGACACACAAATAAAGAAATAAATCACTGCAATTAAAAACCATTCAACTTAAAAGACACTGAATACTTGATGGCAATAATCTTGTCAAACATTCCACCCCTACTCATGAATCAGTCTTTGCACTCTTCTGCGTACTCTGCTTTGCTAAAATGGTCTCTCTTGTGTTTGATTATCACCTCACTAATCCTAATCCTACCTTTCATGATTCTCATCTTTCTTCCATTCTCCCTTCTCTGTGACCAGCTGTGTCTTTTCCACAACCTTTAACTCGTCTGGGATGTTTTTCCTCTCACCTTTACAAATATCCTGTTACTAACCAGTAAATTAATTTCTACTTGCTGCTGCTTTTCCCTCCCTCAACCCGTTTTGTCTACCCTTGCAGGCTGGCAACCACAAGATCTCCTATGGTTATTTGTTCAATTTCACTTTTCAAACTCTGTTCCTTATTCCTTCCTATGACCCTACTTTACTTATTTTTTTTTCCTCTCTCTTCCTCCCACATTCACCCTCAGTAGGACTCTTTCCCTCAGCAGCTTCCTATTCCAACTTATGTTCCCCTTCTTTCTCATCCTGCCGCACCAGCAGAACCAGGCTGGACCATGAGTCAACAACAAAAAAAAAGCTTCCAAAATCCACTTGGCCAGGATTTCAATGATTCCTGCTCCCTCCCCTTCAGGAATAACAGAAAAAAGAGAAAAGGCATAACACTGAGAATCTATACATTTATTTTAAACTAGGATTTAGTTTTTTAACAAAAAAAAATATATATATCTTCACAGATTGTTACAGAAGCCCTAAAACTTAAAGTTCAGTTGAAGTTCACTCACCAAAAAAACATAAATAATAAATCAGTCACATATTTAAAAGCTGCTGCAGGAACTCTTAGAATTATTATTTTTCCAGTGTATTGTCTGTACCAATGACTGCTGTTTCATACCTTTCCCATACAACATTATAATACTGTAATTCTTAATGAGAAAACACAGGGTTTTTAAACTTTAAATTATATGCTCTAGAACATTTTTGCTTCTTCTCTTCTACAGTCTTCATTTCGTTGTACGTATCCTCCGTACAGAAGTTTTGTATGTTGAATCTAGAATGCAACTATAATCAATTTCACAGAATTCTAAGGAGTGAAGAAGTCTGTTTTCTTTAAATATTGGCATCTATTCTCCATCTTCCTTTTCCTACAATGTTTTCTGGATTTGTTAAAGCTCTCTTTATGACCCTCGATGATATTCTTCAATTTTTACCCCTACTACTTTTGTTATGATATACCTTATGTCTTTTTATACGAGCTAAAACAGTGTTTTCTATTATTGCACAAAAGACAGTTCACCTGGAAAAATTAATAAACCAAACTGACTCTTCAAAGCAAAAAAAACCCCAAACCACAGAACATCAAACCAAAAATCAGCATTCATGAGATGAACTGTACATAAACAGCTAGAAGGAGCACATCATACTTTTATGGACTGAAGTGCTCTCCCTTACAGCAGTATGGAAAAAGATGAATAACCAGCATTAGAAGCTCCAGCTGTACACTGCAGTTTCCTTCAAAGCCAAGAATACAACCTGAATTCCCCACTACCCGTGGAATTGTGTATTTTTGAGTACAGAATCACTCAGCTAGAACAGCATGACTGTAGAGCTCCACATCTGACTTACTGCTCCAGAATGTAACTATCAACTATTTTCAACACAATGTGAAATTAAGGTACATAGGAAGCTGTAAATAAGTACATAATAACACCAGAACACTTACAAAGTGAACCACAGCCTACAACCAAGGCTCTGCCAGGCTTCTCAAAGTAGAATTTGGGCAAAACCTTCGGTCTAAACATAGCCCTGAATCAATTCCATTCAATACACAGATGTAGATTTTTCTTTGACAAAAGCAGTGACTGGGTCTCACCAATTACTTTAGCAAGCACATTATATGACTAAAGCTAATTCTGCAGGGGGAAAAGAATTAAATGACATTTTAAAAATACTAAGCTTTTCTTTTTTAAATGTAGAACTTCATCCCTAGAAAGTGCCTATTTACTCCTATCAGGAAAAAAGCCCAATGACTAACTCAATGCCATTAAACCACAGATAAGTATCCTTTTAGCTTGTCACAATATAAAAGCTCAAACTTTTAATTTGCTTTTATGTGTAATAACCCATAAGAGATGTGAATCTGTTTCAAAAACATCTGCACTGGGGATATTTGGAAAAACATAATCATTTTATTCATCTTAAAGCAGCAATGGCAAAATACTAATTAAGATAAAACTTGGCAGCTCAGTATGAGTGATAAATCCAAAATAAGCAAAAATGACATCTTTTGCCTGGACAAAACAGCATGAAAGTATTTCAGCAGGTAGTTTTCTCTGAATATAGATTACTTTTTCTGATGTAAGGAATCTGACAGTGTTCAGTCAATGTTGAGACCTTCAGACAAGTTGAGGTGGGGAAAGCCCCAGAAAGAGACTTAAAACAAATTCTCACAAAATGGAACATCCAGTTACCTCTTTTATACTACTACTACTAACAACATTTTATATTACTACTACTAATAACAACAACAACAACAATAATAATAATAATGATGATGATGATGATAAAAGACAAAAAAAAAAGGATTACAGATACTATAGTAAATGCATCCAGATGCCTCAAGTTTGGGTGCAGACAAAGCTCAGCCTTGGCAATGAGAAACTGGCAAAAGACAACTGAAATACGCACCACGACTGGTGGTGAAAGCCTTCTGCAGACATGGCAGGAGATGATGAATCTGACATAACCTCCGGCAGAGATGCAGCTTCAGTACAGCTACACCAAGTACAAAAAAGTTTCAAGGCTGTACCACATGAACCTTCACAGCTGGAGTAAGGTTGAATGCTGAAAGGAAGGATTTACTGCCAAGCAGTTTGTGTAAAACTCAGGTTTTTTCCCCCCAATTTACTTAAAACTATGCTTTAAAAATAAGCAAATGAACAAACCCATTTTTGCCCCCACAGACAGTTATCAGCTTATCATAAAACTCTCTTGGGTAAACTTAGGCCATATTTCAGAATTTAATGTACTCATTAAAATAAGAACTTGCAGCAGCTAAGCAAGGTTTTCTTTAATCAGTTTGTTCAAGTATTCATTTCAATTCTATCCTAACCTTGCAAAAAAACAAGTCAGATTTACTTCTACCTGAAGACCCAGTGACATGCTAGAAGGAACCAGGAAGAATGATGGTCACTATTACCTGCTTTTTCTCTCCACATTCAAGTGAGAAGCAGCTGAAAAGGTCTAGAACTGCCATGTTAACTACCCCTACCAATAGAGACCCCATTCCTGATTCTCAGTGCAAACACATCCGACAGACTGAATAATCAAAGCCCCCTTCCTCATTTTTAGGTTGAAGTGCAACTGATAAGACTAAAGCAATACTGCACGCCTCTTGAGATTCAGATCTTGCTTCTTCTCTTCCCTCTGGGTGCAGACTTGGAATGCAGAATAAACTCAATCTCCTGTATACCTCCGATCTGTTCTCTCTGAATAAAAAGAGGGTAATTCCCACCCCTCCAGTTTATTACGGAAATCTTACTCAACACCAACTGCTACAGCCGAAACCAGATCATATGGCCAAAACCAGAATGAAAGCAATCCATGAAAAGAGTGCTATAAGGTATCTAGAAATAGTTTTAGATAGTTCACAAATGTCACAGTTCAATTGTATGTCCAGCATAGCAGCATTTGGGTTGAGCCATATTTACAAGATGGATTATTTCCAACTGTTTGCTCATTTTATCTCTTAAGGAGAAAGGACTCCCTTCATACGGCTAGAAAATTCCACCTTTACAGTCTTGTCCTTTCTGCAGGTGTCTGCCCCAAACAAAGCTTTAAAACCATTGCTTTATAATCAAGGGTCTAGTCCAAATGTGACTTCAAATGCAAGCTGGAGGAATACTACGCCAAACTAAAAGAACTTTAAAAAAAAAAGTGTATTCAAAACTGCTAATGACATCCTGGTCCTCCTCTAAATGCTTTTTTTTTTTTGGATCATTCAAGAAAGGTGCTGGTCTGGCTCTCAAATGAATTTCTGCATGTGACACTCGAGGGATAGGTAATTGTGTTTACTATGTGATACCCCTCTGTGACAAACTAGATTCCAAGAACCACTAAGGCAGGATCACTGGAACGCCCTTTCTCACACTGATGTTTTCCAGCACGTGACATCCACAGGTAATCCACTGAGAAGCAGAAAATATTTGTCTGGGATATAAAAAAATTTGTATAATCTGTGCTTTCCTTCCACAGATAAAGACACATAATCTTCCTTCTGATAAACTGGTTTCGTGGTTTAAATGTTTTCATGGCTTCTGTTGCCCCCCAATTCCTATCCAGGTGAAGATGAAAGTTTTAAGAGTAATTGCACTGTAGCTGGAAAACTGGCCAAAATCCCTGAAGAGAATGACCGAGTGGCAAACTTATGAAAGGGGTGAGGGGAGAAAGAGACAGCTTTTTATCCTGATTTTTTTCTCAGTCTAGTTTAGGCCCCAAAATAGCAAGAACATGAACAAAAATGACAAAGAGGAGGAGGAACACATCTCAAGGAACACTGCTTGATAAGATTTTTTTTTCATTTTTTTAGAACTTCATTATATACATCTTACTACATAAAAAGCTTTGAAAATGAACACTTGCACAGAAACTCCCTTCTCTACAAGACAAACTTGATGTGCAGTACTAAACTGTGAATATTTTCTACTATTTTCTGTCAACTTCCTCACAAGGAGATAATTCCCATTTTACAGAATTGCCTATAGAAAGCTGTAATATTTTCATACAGTGCATAAACATTATAAACTGTTTATGGAAACAAATATGGACTATAATTTAAATAAACTGTTTTTATGAGAAGTATCTGACTATAATTAAAATCTCCTACTACTAGACACATTTTCTCAAAAACTTAAATCAAGAAACCATTTTAACCAGTAAAAGAGCATATGCTAATCAATCTTAATTAGCAACTCACCTTCAACATAATACTGAGAAGCTTAACATAACTCTTTTTTCAGTCCACTCTGAATAGCATCAAACATTCATAAATACACTGAGAATTCTGGGCACTGGATCATTCCAAACCATACCAGCATATTTACCTTGCTGATTACTGGCTCCCTAATACTGAGCAATGACCCTTCCCAACCTACCTGCGAAAAAAGAGGAGCAACATAAAAATTGCTCTGCTGAGAAACAGGACTAGGGAGGATTGTGAAAACATCTGAAACAACTTAGGGTACAAAACAACCAAAACAATAGAGGATAGTTTCACATCAGATCCACACCATCCACTTTCTCACTCCTACTGCATGCAGGAACTGTGCCAGGATCAACAATTTGATCCTGATACTGACTATAACAACCCAGCTCCCATCCATTAAAGCAGACAAAAATACACAGGTTATGTACATTTTGCAGGGTCTTAACTCTAAACAAGTAAAATACTTGACTATCACTTAGTCAAATGTGATTTTGGACTTAGCACACCTCTGTGCATTTGAGCCACTCCAAGGAATGCTGGTGAAAAGATTTTCGCACATCATTAAAAAACAGCGTATTTTTCTGAAGCTTTATAAACAACATATTTCCAAATAGCATTTAAGCTGATAGGATGGAAGATCATATTTACGTTCACTAGAAGTGAAGGACAGTGGGTGAAAAAAAATGAAGAATTTTACCAGCCCATCTACATGTGGCTAAATTTTAAAATAATTTAAAAACCCAACCTAACATACAGTGTTGGTATCATCTCTGACATACTAACAGGGCACAATCACACATCCCTTCAAAGGAGCTTACTGGTGTAACATTTTCCACAAAACATGAACTCCTGCACAAGACATGCTTCAGACTTTGGAGATACAACTTTCTCCTTTCTCTTGGAGATTTGTACTTCTGGAAGTCCTTTAACTTGAGCAGTAGGTATGTAAGTTTTCCTGAGATTTCAAGAGTTATCCTGTTAAGAAAGCATCAGCCTAAAGAAAGTAGCAAGGGGGGGAAAAAAAGCAGCATTTTTTAATCATTCTTTGAGGACCACCCCCTACTCCTCACAAAATCACAGAGATTAGACAAAGTAGAAAAATGTGAAAAAGACAAAAAGCATTTTCTGGTAGTTAGAATATACAGGAAAGAGTGGAGCAGGTTTGTACTTATTAGGTATAAAACACTAGTTTTCTGAGTGTTGTTGCTGAAAAACCCTTCTTTTCCCAGAAACTGATTGGGTAGGGAAGTGTGGTTGCTAAAACAAGTAGGCCAAGATCTTATTTCCGCTGGTGAGAAAAGATTAGATAAACTTCCTTCTTCCACACATGCTCACAGGAACACAATTCAACTGCAGAGAACCACCTCTCTTCCTTGAATTCTAGGCAGAAGGAGTGAAGCTACACAATTTTACTTTTTCCATGCTGCAGAGGCAAAGTCAACCTGCGAAAAGAAAAGCAATTTCCTCTACAGCTTTTACAGCTATTATGGGGGAAAAAACCCAACCCAACCGAACAAAAAAGTCACTTATTAAATACCTGAACTGTCATCAGGACTTTGAGCAGACAGTAACAGAACAGGTTACCCTGTACCACTCCCTCCACAGAAAACAAACACAGGGCTCAACACTACACTCTCAGCTGGCTGCAGATCCAAAGGTAAAACTATAATGATTACACCTTTTCAAAGGTTCACATAACTCTGAGGAGAAACCTTTTGTTAGCTCAGGTTTCAGAAACTGAAATTGTAGCTTGATTTTGCAGCAAGCTAGTTTCCATGGGAACAAAATTCTGATTGACAGCCATCCTACAGTCTGCTGGGAGCCCAGTGAGTCGGAAGAAAACTAAACGAGATCTCAGTCCAAGCCAGAAAACACCATGTGAAACAACGTATACAAGTACTGATAGGAACAGAAATGTGAGGCAAAGGGGGGAAAAAAAATTCCAGAATGAAGCTCTGGCAGAGCTACCGAGAAGCATCACATTACAAAAGAAATGCTAAAAGAATGAAAACCGGCAGAGAAACATTTGAAAGCTATTCAGGTGTATTGCCACTCAAACTGGAAGTAAAATGCTGAAATTGAAGAGACCAGCAAATCCCAAAACTGTTCTATATTCAATAACCAACCAACAGAATATCCTGTCTTGATCATAGTAAACACAGAAAGAGATGTGTGACTCAAAAAAATTTAACAGCCAATATGAGAGCAAAAAAAGGCAGGAAGTTTGCTTATTGACTACAGCTGCATCTCAAGAGGAAACAAGGAAGAATACAAGATATTTCTCCTTAGAAAAACTCCCTAACATATTCTAAGGGAAATAAACACAGGAGACAGCTATTTTCTTCACTGATACAAGCTTTACAAAACAAATTCTTCTAACAGCAGTCATGAAATCCAGCCAAAATTTGTCTTTTTAAGAATACAGATGAAAATGTAGGACCAAATAGCAGCTCAAGATAAATTTCATCAAGAAACCAGAGATGGCAGCAAAGTCTCAAGCTAGCATCTGGATGTAAGAGGAAAAGTTAAATGAAAAGGAAAGTTCCAAATAATTTTTACAGCTTTGTCCAAATGGTAAACATTTCAAATTGGTTTTTTTTATTCCTTCTTCAAACAGTGACAAAAAAAAAAGCAAACCTATCAGTAAGAACAACTACAAACCACTGTAAGGCTCTATTTTTAAATGCAAAAACTCCACAGATCAATTTTTAGCACATATAAGAAAAAGAATTTTAAAGCAGCTTTCAGCACAATATACATGTTTAAAATCTAACATGCATCAATATTCTCACAAGTCACCGCTGATTTCTGAATGTTCCAGCCATATATCTCAAACCGTATTTCAGGAAGGTATCATTTTTATACTTTTCCTTGTCTTTGCAACTGTAACAAATACTGAGAAGCTGGACATAGGCTGGGTTTTGGGAAGAGAATTTCCCACTGTTAGTTTTCTGGAACACTTTAAATTTTTGAAATATACATTAGCAATATGAGAAACTAAGTCCCATTCTGAAAAACAACAAATACTCAGAGAAAGAATCACAGAGGTTTCACAAAGTGACCTCACCTTTCTGCTTAACTGCATCCCGGGGAATAATCTAAAATTCTACACTTTCGAGTTTGCTGTTTAACACAACACCTACAAGATCCTGGATACTGAAAAGCACTGTCTGAAGAGACACTGTAACTCGCCAGAATATGGGTATGGGGAATACCCAAACCAGCAGTTTTGCTGTGGATTTTGCCTCACTGCTACCCGGGACATGTTCTCAGAACCTGTCAGTCCATGCCAGTGCAGCTACTTATAAATGCTTGGAACAGTCCTCCCAAAATCAGGACACTCGCATTAAAATCCCTCCCTAACACACAGTGCCTGCAAAAGCACTCACCAGGCCAGAAGATATGGGAAACAAAGGTATTCTTAACACTCCCAGATGATGTTTTATGGAATCATTTAATAGTCACCAGATCCACTAAGAAGGGAAACGAAGCACCCATGATGATCATATTCACAAAGCAAAAAGAAAAAATCCGATTCCCAGTCCCTGTTCTGAGCTAATTTTAAGTATTTCATGCACACAACACGAAACAACTCTACAGTCAGCAATCTATTTGAAAACATCCCTAATCAACACAGCAAACAGACAACTCGAACTTCTGAAAACCTCAAACAACTAAGAAACTAAGAATCCAAGTAAGAAGATTCATCTGCAAGAGCTGAGAAAGTATCCTCAAAGTGTATCTCAACGGCAGCTACGAAGTTTTGAATACTTTACAATTACAAGTGCCTGCAGCTGATAAAAAAAATTGACACACTTGAGATCTAAGATTAGGGAAAGAACTTCTGATATTTTAAGCACGCTGTTTACTTTATGCTTTTAATGATAATTGAACCTTAAGGGCTGCACATCCGAGAAACTCAGCCAACAGATAACCACTTTTTCCAGAAAGGAAAAAGTAAGCAAAATAATCTTAATCTAATAGCTCAAACTGAGCAAAACAGTTCTGTCTGACCTTCAGTTTTCAAAGCCCCTTTTGTTCCTTTCATGTCTGTAGTGCTGAAGGTCTGAAATTAAGATACTTGCAGAAGCACACTAAGAAAGAGGTTACTTCTGGTCTGGGGGCTGTAGAAAGGAAAATAGTGTTTTCTGTAAATGGAAGTTGGTACTTTTCAATCTAAACTTGATCTAGATGCACTAACACAGAACTTTTCCTAAAAAGACCCAAAACAAAAACCCAAACCAAAAACCCCAACAAAACAAATAAAAAAAAGGCAGATATTTTAACTGAAACAAGTTCTTGATCAATACAACACACTCTAAATTTAAGTTTAGAGCAAAAAAAAATCTGAAAATAGGTGGCTCCGGAAAACTTTGCTTTCGAATTTCTTGAACATTCCTAAATATGCTATCAGAGCTTTTGCATACAATCACACCAGAACCAGAAATAACAGATTTGGTTTCTATAAAGATTAGAATTACTCACAAACATCAAGCATGCTTGCTGTTCAGAGTACATCCAACTGCAAACATTTTAAGTCCTGAAGGACCCAACAAGGCACATGAACATTTGAAGAACATCTAACCATGTCAGAAGCTAATTTGCTTCAAAGAATTAATTCAAATATTAAAAAAATAAAAATCCCAGACTTAGTTGCCTTCCTAATTTTAATCGGCAGTGTCACCAATTAAAATCCTGAATGAAGTGAGGTCCTGATGTAAAGTTAGTGCTCGGTTTTAATTAAAGGGACTGTCTATATGTATAGGAAGAAGGAAGAAACAAATTAAGACCATAAAAACAACTGATTTTTTTTGTGTGCATGTGTTAATAGCTGCATATTAATTTGGAACTTTTTTTCCCCCCCTCAAAAAAAGTAATCTGTTTCCCTTTTTTCTTGCCCTTTCCTCCCTTTCCTTACCATGGTCTGGATTATTACAGAAGAGTGTTTGGAAACGAACTTCCTGATTATACAAGAAAAGCCAAACATGCTTTAAAAAAAACACCTAACAAAGCATTTTATGATACAGTCTTAGTAATTCACTGTCAAAGGTGAGAAGAGCGGAGGGGTCCCTGCACACTTTATCACTCTCCATTCCTGAGTCTTCTACCTTAAGCAAGCCCTGACTGCACTGTAGGTCTGGTCAAGCCAGTGAAAACAGCAAAATAACCAATCAACAAGTGAATATTTTTGCAGTGCACCTGGCTCATACAGATCAGACAAATACTGAAGTTGGCACAGGGGAAGGGAGGATCACTCGGGGCGTGGGAGCACATAAAGAGAGCAAGATCTCCTTCTTCCAGCAGCAGCAAACTTAATTCAGCTCCCGTCACCAAGCTGCCCTCAGACACTCCTCGCACAGGGCACTGAGAGGAGAAAGGCTACTACTGCCATGTTTACACAACCTCCAGCACAGCTACAACTTGACACAGCTCTCCTTCAGGAATCATGATATACTTAGAGAGGCTGCAGGATCACAAAGGTGCAGGATTTCACCTCAATTCCCGCCCTGGTTCCTGCTCTGCACGCAGCCAGGCCAGCGCTGAGCAGACAGGTCTCTTCTCTACACCCATCCAAACTCAACTAATCTGCTCCTGCTGCATTCAAGTTCAACCCTGGCAAACATAAAGAGCTCCACAAAGATCTGCTCTTTTCTAGGAAAGCTTACTAGCTCATATCAGTATTGAAGTAGAAAAGATCCTATTGCTGTAACATATAATTCCCAAATTTTTTTGTAACCTTCACAGGCTACCCTCATCCCCACCTTCTTTATCATCTTCTCCTAACCAGAAGTAGTGGGGCGGAGGAGTGGTTTGAAGAAGGGAGATAAGATTAACTCACTTGCTTCTTCACTATCCCTTCCATTTACAGGTGTATTGATCCCTCTAATTGAGTGTAAATTAGTGCTTTCCCACGGTTCAGAACTGTTCCCCTCTGTTCAGTATCAGGAACACCATCTGGAGCCAAAAAAAAAAAAGGAGAAAAGTGGGCAGCTGAAAGTGGGCAGCTGACAACTCCATTTGGATTATCAGGACTTTCCTGGAGCAGGGTGGATGTAAAGCCATAACACATTCTTGGCTGGCTTCTCTAAGCTGGAACAGCAAGGACACAGCCAAAGGTTTCACTCACAGACCCACTCCCCAGAATGAAACTGGGAGAAAAAAGAAGATAGAAGAACATGCCTAGAGTTCTGGTCAGATGGGCAGGACAAGTTGAACTTTCTTTTAGGAGAAATACCAAGTTCTTCAGTTCCTTTCCTTTTGCTTGTGGTGATGTTATCTCTACTTTACAGACCCACCTAGAAAAAGATTTCATGCAGTTCTTAAAGACCACCGTACCTGAGAAGCCTCAACCTCACTACAGTTAAAACTTTCTTCCTTACTCCTAGAGATCTTTGGATCTAAAATTTCCAAAAGTCAACTACCTTCCAAACTCTGGTAACTGAATTTAAATGAAGTCACGAGTTACCCAAGAATAATGTGTTCCCCAGGAAAAGCACACTTTGAAATTCTAAGGGTTTCTCAATCTCAGCTGCAGCAGAACTGACACTTTGATAAGATAAAACTAGTTCTGCAACTTACCTTAAAGTGCTTCCAAACAACTGAACATAACACATTTTGAACTGCTGTAAATGCTTGCACAGGACCTACACCCCAGCTTTTACTGCTAAAAAAATTTGTTCAGGGGCAACTTTTTCACAGCTTTCTTAGTTCACATATCCCAGGAAATCTACTCAATATTAAATGCTAGGAGTAACTGTTTATGTCCACATTATCCAGAAAAGAAAATGGAGATGTTAGTTAAAAATGAAATCACAGCAGCTGCAAGCAGTTACCTGTCACTGGGTAGCCAAAGAAACACGTGAAGGAGCCAACTGAAAATCTATTTAACCAAATGCTACTTAGAATCCTTGGTGGAAAGCAAATATTCAGAATTTCTTAAACAGACAATGAACTTCCTAAGTTTGTAAGAACTATGCATCAACTATAAATGTCTTCTGGTGCTGAAAACATGTTCTAACTACTGACTTCTGAAAAAGTTAAGTCAATACAGAAATTGGCAAAATATTGACAACACAAGAATTCTGACAAATTCTAAGCCTGGAAGGAAAGCACAGCCCCACTGCACCTCGAACACTGCAAAAGAAAAAGAAGGTATGGGCTAACTTTCTGCCTTCTTATCCTATTCTAGAGTAAAAGGGATGAAAGTAAAAGAGCAAGGCACTTGTTAACCATTCAGTTCTGTCCTGTGAGAATACACTAGGCAATAGCCCTCAGTCCTTTTAGTCCTAAATTTATCCTGTAACAGTTTTTTAGTAATATCTCTGAAAACATGCCTTTGCTTCTCATATAGACTGAAGTGAAAAAATAAACCCTTATTACAATGTAAAGGTCTTTTATGGTCAAGCTCCAAAAATGATCTGAACCTTATTCCACCTCCAGAAAAAAGACACTGGTAAGAGTGGGCTTAAATACCCAGTAACACAAAGGTAACTGAAATGCCAGAGTTTGCTGTGCACTGCTGTTTCCAACAAGGGCAGCATTCCTTGCACCAACAGACACCTCCCAAGGAACGCTGCAACTCTGAATACAGGAAACTTTAGGAAGAGGGGGTACTAACCCGGCACACTAAAACACAGTTCTGTTTACAGCTATGCTGAAGTCAGGGCGCTCTCTTCCCACGCTTTGGATGCCCTACCAAGGTATCCTCTTACATGCTTATCTGATGTAGGCAAAGAAAAAGAAAAGTTTCTTGGGGTTCTTTTGGTAGTAATAGCTGATTAGTACACTATCTTAAGAGGTGAGTCTAATTTTTTTTAACAGATAGGGACGATAGTTCTGGCCATGCTGATAGTCACGCTGCATATTAAAAAAAAAAAAAGTACTCCATTCATGAGAGTTATTTTTATCAACTCCACAATTCAGCACAAAATACCTACTTATAACAACCACTCATTTCTGGAGTCATCATTCTTTAGATGACACATTTAGTATGACTACAAGTTTCTGAGAAGTGATCCTTGGAAACATCATACTGAGGTTAATAATGCTTGATTACTGTTCATAGTAGTGACATCTGTATGAAAGATTATAAAAAAGTGCAGTGTATCAGACAGAGGGGCTAAGTAAGGTGAGTGGCTGTTGACATAAAATATGTCTCTCTTCTTTCCCTAATATTTCTTTATCCTAAAGCATTTTTTATTAAGCATTATGTTTGAATTGAAATTATTATCAGGAATCACTTGGGTCCTGAAGCCTAGCCCCCGTTTTTTTGAAGGCAATGAAGCTTCATACTATTTTAATAAAAAGATCAAACTCCTAACTAAGCAAATCTTCAAGACAAGGTCACTCTTTTTATCCCACAACTTCTCACAGGCATCTGGTCCAGAATCCCAGTAGTAAATTGGTCTAAAATCTTAAACTTTCAGCCTGAAATTACACAGGACTAGTCACTTCAGATTTGCTCGTCTTTGAGCCTTCCTTCTCTCGGGTGTTTAAATGCATAAACATATTTGCAAAGCCCTTGCACAATCTTTCTCAGCTTGTATTTTCCTAGATCAAGTTCCTCCAAACTCCCCTCTTAACCAAGCCTCAACTTCCCAATCATTACGGCTCTCTTGTTCACATCATAAGAATCACAGAATCATTTATGTTGGGGAAAAAACCCCCGAGACCATTGACTCCAACCTCTGACCGATCACCACCCTGTCAACTCAACCATGGATGGCACTGAGTGCCACATCCAGTCATTTCATCAACAGCTCCAGGGATGGTGACTCCTCCACCCCTCTGGGCAGTTCATTCCAATGATTAGCAACCCTTTTCCATGCAGGAATTCTTCCTGAAGAAGGATGTACACAAGAGTGCTGCCGCTTATCAAAACAATACTAGAAAAAGCCGTACAAAGAGAGTAGTGATTGAAATGTTGTACTCTGCAACCAGGTTTATTCATTCTACTCTGTGTTCAGCTGCTTCTCTTAAGCAGGCAGAGCCTCTTAAGTAGAAATGGGTCACTACTACAGCTGAAATCCATAGCAGAATAACTTAGCTAAGGATATACTCTAGCAATTATAAATTACAAACAATCAATCACTATTCTCCTGAAGCAATGCACATTTATGACCTCATGCTTAAATCAAATATTTATTATAATCCTTTACTCTTACACACTGTAACAGAGACAACAGCCAAGAATGTTTTATTAGCAGAGTTTCAAACAGCACTAAAAAAGTCAAAAGCTAAACTAGACAAATCAGTTGCCATATCCCAAAGAAGTTCCCTTCCTTTCCCCCTCCCCCCTTTACAAACAGGGAGTACACACTACAGTTGTTTCCCATTTTCATTTCATTTGTCATTAATTATACCCATCAGTTATTTGCATCGGTTTTACCGATGGAAATGCAAAATCTCAACAGCGTACTAGAGAAAAAGTATGTTTGAAAGTCAACAGCATTCTAATTCCTGTGAGTGAAAATGGAGGCAATCATGAAAAACAATACCACTGAAACCATCAAAATACCTCTACATAGTTTTGTTACCACAATAATTACAATTATTGAAAGTTTTAAGTATTTCTTGGACAAGGAATCCATGAGCTCTGTCCTCCCTTTCCTGAACACTCCCACACTGAGGCATAAATCTAAAGCACCTCCAGCTCCAGGTAACAGCTTAGGCTGGAATTGCAACCACCACTCCTCCTTGTCTGACTTCAGTGGGATAGAAGCCTTCAAATTTTAATGAAAAAAGAAATTAAAAAATCCCCTTTCCCACAACTTTGCATCCTCAGCTCACATCTGTGGTGCTCCAGCAGTGCTGACAGTCTGGAAGGTGAAAGGAGAAGGGAGCAATGCCTGCTGGCTTTTGCACTCCAACTACTCTTTACTAGATGGAAGGGCCCAAGCAGAGAGATTCATCCCATCACAGAGGAAAGAGGGATGAAAACAAACTAAAATCCTCATGTATGCAGTGCAGAAGAGGATTAGCCTTAACCAAGCCATATTGCAGAGAACGTCCTGAAAGCTCTGACAGCATTAGCACTAAACATCATGTTATACTGTGGTACTGGAAATGCCAACACCTGCACTACTACACGCACAATGATGGTACATATGGCCCCCAAATGGAAGAAAAAATTACAAAAATGTACTATTTTAGTGACTATTAATATCACAGGATGGATAAGGCTGGAAGGGACATCAGTGGGTCACCTGGTCCCACCTCCCTGCTCAAGCAGGGTCATCCCAGAGCACACGGCACAGGACTGTGTCCTCATGGCTCTGGAATATCTCCAGTGAGGGAGACTCCACACCTTCTCTGGACAATCAGTTCCAGTGCTTGGTCACTGCACAGGAAATAAATTCTTCCTTGTGTTCAGGTGGAACTTCTTGGCCATCAGTTTCTGCCCGTTCCTCCTGTCCCATTGCTTGGCACCAGGGAGCAGAACCATGGTCCATCCCCTGACCCCTCCCTGCAGACACTGACAGGGATGAGGTCCCCTCTCAGCCACCTCTTCTCGAGGCTGAACAGGCCCAGCTCCCTCAGCCTTTCCTCAGAGAGATACTCCAGTCCCTTCATCATGTCACTCTCTGCTGGACCCACCCAGGAGCTCCACGTCTCTCCTGTCCTGAGCATTCCAGAGCTGGACACAGCACTCTGGGTGATCCTCACCAGGGCTGAGCAGAGGGGCAGGATCACCTCCCTCCACTTGCTGGCAATGCTCTTCCTAATGCACCCCAGGACTAATGACTTCAGTTGTGACCAAAGCCCTTTTAAACACAAATAAATGTCTATCATCTTTATCTCACTGTATTTACAACTTAAACATTTGGACAAATTTTAAAGCAACCTCCAATCCTACTGTTAGAAAGGTCAGACAATCTTTATGGTTCTCCTCTAATGCTAACATAAACTGATATGGATCTTAAGAGGTACAGGAATGTAAAACCAGGTAATTTAAAACAAAGTCCTTGCAGAACAAGACTCTATCATAAAAACCTTGCCTAACTCTTCTGGATTCAACACCTACTAAAGACAGGCATTCTCTCTTTTGGCATAAAGAAAACTCCAGCTATGTGTATGTGGAACTCCTATGATAAACTCAGAGCAGTCTGCACCTCAGATGAATAGCCAAGATGTTTCAATTTTACACCTACTACATTTTATAAACCACTCAAAGCGTTTTGAATGAAAATTCTAATAAAAAATAAACAAGTACACTTAGCACTACTATCTGTGAGCTGTCAATCAAACACATGGTCTGATCCACACAGTAACAGGCTTAAAGATTTTAGATTGTGTACTTCTCAACCAACAGACAGATCTCTCCAAAGTTACCTAGAAGAAAGTTTGGAAAAAAAAACGGCACACCCGTATTTTTCATCACTATCACTTATCCTGAGACATGTTAACACATTTTTGAAGGCTAATAAAGAAATCCCCAATTTACTTCTTGCTCAAGTATGTTTGTGTCAGCCAAACTGAAGATGAGACAATAACCTCAAACATAACACATCTGGCAAAGTAAAAATACATGACTAATGTTAGTGTCAAAAATGCCACTTTTAAAAGTTCAATGAGGAATTGGGATTGTTATTCCAATTTGTATTTTCATATAGCCTTCAGCACTGGAAAAATATGCAAAATAAGATTTCCCCTAACTTTTTTTCTAATGAAAACATGAACTAGAATTTCTCTCTATCCCTCCTGGCCTTTCTTTCCACCCACACCCTTAAAAATGAAAAATGCATGCTTGCAGGACTTAAACACACTAAATGTCACACAATAAACAGTTTATCATTGTCATTCCCATCAATTCATTCATATACTATTGCCCTGTAATTGTTCCTCACCAAAAGCTATTATTGCTGCATTTACTCCAAGTCAGTCTTATCAGTTTATTGTATTTAGAAGTGCTTAAAGCTTACCCTAAAGATCAGAATATGCCTCCACAAATTGGACTGTCTACTGTCAGCCAAGAAAGTATCTTCTGATTTCTCTAGTAAATTGTACGGGAACTTTGACTAAACACTCATACATTTTACAGGCAAAGATCTCTTCCCCATACCCTTTGTGAAAATACCTTTTACTACCTTAAGTGACAGCGGTAACTACCTGTTTAGGAAAGATAAATTACACATTTTAGTATTTCATGTGTCCGAAATGCAAATCAGAACCAGACGTGCTATCTGCAAGAACTAAATCACTGTATCAATCAATAACAAATCCCAGGAACATGCAGACACTTAGTGCATGTTTCACTGAAAGATGTTTGGTCAGATGCATACGCAGCAATTCAAAGCAGATTTACAGCAGCTTTCCTCAAGTTTCCCATGGACAGGTAAGGTGGTACCCAAAATCCATAAGCTAAATAAAGATGCTGCACCTCTGGTCCCTTGGAATTTACCTGCGTAGCATTGCGAAGAAACAGGAATACATAAACTGTGCATGAAAGTTGTGCGTTTATTTTAATGTTTGGGTTTTTTTAGAGGACTGACTTGACATCTGTGTGGAAAAGCCTGAGTAATCACAACCAGCTATCAGCCCTTCACACCACTGCTGCTATTTTCAGTGATACACCCTGTTTTTGCTACAGTGCTCTTGGCATCATCATGCTACTGTGATTCAATATTTATCTGTTAGATCTAGTTACATCACAACACTCTCTATACTACCTAAATCTCATGTGGAACTTCTGCAGCTAACACCTAATCTACTAGTTTTGTGCTCTCTCTTCAAAATTCTCCAGCCACAAAACAAAAAGTCACAGGAGATGTGCAAACATCTGGCCCCCTGTGAATCATCCATCCTCTGAAAGGGTGTGCAGTCATGCATAAGCACTGCACCTTCCTTCTAATGGCAATCGGGCAGGAATAAAACCGAGTGTGAACTGCAGCGGTTAGCATAAAACCACTTGTGAAAGGAGTGTGCCAAAAATTGTGTTCAAAACACCTTTAATAACAGGAGTTTTGCTCCTACAGAAGCTCCTCACCAGCATCAAGTTAAAGCAATCATATACCATTTACGATGGCAAACAAGGCCCTTGGAGCTTAATTGTTTTAAAAGTTGTGTTAGGAGCAAGGTGGTAGTGTCTTGCGAAACGACAGAACTGAGTGCTGAAACTTCTGCTGACAACAAAGCCACCTGCTATGTCCAAGACCAGCATTTCAGTATAATCCTGAGAAAAAGATTAATTCTAGAGTATTTTTAGCCCTAGGTTTGAAAGCAGACAGCACTCCATATAAACTGAAAAGCATACGGGTGGAGAGCGGGCAAGAGAATACATGCAGGAAAAATTCCTTGTTTATAATCAAAACATGGTCAATTATTCTCATAAAATGCATTGTCATGAAGAAAAAACTCCAAGCACACTGAACAGTGTAACTACTAAGGCTCGCAGATGAATCTCAGCTTCGGAAGCAGACACATACAGAAAATTAGGCAGTCCCAGTATCACTGTATCTTTCGTGTCCCTTTTGCAACGTAGACACAACTACAGAAAATACATGAAAGACGATGAAGAAATACAGAAAGGATTTCAAAACTGAGCAGTCACAGAAATATGGGGGCAGGAGAGACTGGAGTTCAGGTTTAATTCTTTATCACCATCTGATTTGGGGGAGTCTCTGCATTTTCTTGGTGACTCGAATTGTCATTTTCATCCAACAGCGGTAACGCGAAAGAGCAGCTGGGGAACGCCAGCCACTGCCTCAACTCCCAGGTTTCATACAAGCCTCGAGCATCGGTTTAACAGCAGTTGCATAATAAGACTCAAAAGGCCAAGCACTCCTCCTGCCTTGTACATCTCCATTTCCACACGAACGAGAGTGATGGATCCGGACGAAAACCGAGCACTACCCGAGCGCCACTACCAAGCTGGTTATTATGCAGCAAAGAAGAGGAAAACCCAACACCTGGCGCACAAATATGCAGACCCCCAGTGAATAGGTGGATCTACGGAGAGCTATCTTCCCTTTCCCTTCCCCAATAGGCAATCCTTGATGGGTGTGCCAGGAATGGGATATCGGGGGGAGGAGAAGAAAAGGGGTGGGAAGTGGTTGCCGCTTGCTGCAGCCAGGCTGAGCGATGGCGAGGTGGTTAATCATGGTGGCTGAGGAAACACGGGGTCACTTCTCCCCCTTCCGCCTCCCGTGTGACGAGGACGGTGGGCACCGGCCACGGG